>MU186590.1:89777-129878 GCA_016904865.1 Pissodes strobi | reverse complement strand
GAAAGCTGATATGGCCTCTATTTAATAATTATTTTAAGTCGATAACAATAATTTAACCTACAGACGTAAAAGCAGCTTGTTTCGAGAGTTCCATCGGTTCCATTGTCTTTGTCGATTCAGATAATATCCAGCCGGAATGCGCTATTCCTATTAGTATTAGTGATGTAGTCTTTCCTATTCAACATTCTTCATTTTCGGCTTCTTACTATCGTTCCTCTTAATCTAATTGTTCTTCTGCTGGACCGATGGAACCCGCTCGAGAATTTCTGCTAAAAAAAGCTGATCATTGCAATTTAAAGTTCATTATCGCTTAAATTGTTTATAAGTTCGCCTTATATGTTCACATTATAGTTTTCAAGTTCTTACTTTTCTCATTGTAAGTATGTCTTCTCTGTTTGCATTTATATGATTATTGTTCCAAATAGTTTGTTAAAAAGATTTGGTTATGAGGATTGAGAAAATCTGAAGAAAAATGAGTAACAATTTTGACGTAAGTTTTATTTCTTCGGAGAAACTTGGAGCATTTAGTATAAGCCTGCAGAAAATTAGCTTTATTCGAAACTTTAGTGGTTCCAGTATGATTACTATACAATAAAAAGCTAGTAAATATATTGTACTTCCTTAGCATAATATTTGTTTTTGGATGGTTTATCGTTTACGACAACCATAACAACTTTATTTAAGCATCTCCTTGAAGTAGATGGACGTAATAATTTCATCTTTAACTTTATCGCTTTTTCTCGTCAAACCTGCTGTATTAACGTTACATTTAAATTTTACGGTTTCTTGACAACGTACTTAAAATAAGATAACAAAACGACTCGCAGTTGGTCCCGCAACGCGAACGACGTGTTCTCACTTAATACATATATGTATTTGAATTATACTTGTGTATGTTTTATTACCCATTGGCTCTCGTAATAGAAGAGCACATATGCAAAACGTCTAAATAGCCCTACAGAGGGGGTTTCAAAAAATATATTAATTTCATACCTGGTTACCACGAAAGCCATGTGGCCGTGCGAATACCATGCTACAGGCGTTTGTTAACAACAACTTTACGATAATTAGAAATTTACATTAATTTGTTTGCATTTACACGTTTAAACATATATAGTAGCTAAAATTAAGGATATTCATTTTGTTTTAAGAGCTGGAGGTAAACAGGTTATTATTGATGAATATTATACTACTCAAGTAACCATTAATGATGGACATGTCCACAGAGAACATTGAAATGGGAATTAATTTGCAAAGCTGACCACCTCAGGTACGGAATAACCTTTTAGATATCCCTTTGGCAAATTAGAGAATATTGTGTAGGGCATCACTTCCATGGGAGTTATTAATAGAGGAACTCCGCTTATCAGGTTCTGCTTAAAATAAACCTTAGGAAAATTAACGTGGTGGCCGACAAAAGTACTGAGATCGAGAGTAAATTTGTAATGGTTAGAAAACAAAGGTCTGAAAGGATTTAGTTGAATGGCATTGGGCAGACTCGGCTAAATTTTCAAAACTTACCAAATTGATAGACTTTGACAGTGGAGCCGCAATTTCGGTCACGTTCCCATCTAAAGTTCCATGAGAATATCTAAGGGTCATTCTGGTTTCCACTTGCGGCTAGCTGGGGGAATTTGGCTAACATCGCCTACTTGAAATATGACGTATTTATAGGAGCGGCACCTTATTTATGTCCCAGAACCCCGCAAATTCTCGACAATCGCGTCATCCACATTCAGCCGCATGGGCCATTTTAAAAGACTTCTTTGATGTAAGACAGTCTGATATATTGTAAACTACTAAATAAATATCAGCCTGTCCTAAGTTTGAACTTGAAATTGGAAATTATTATATAAACGTTAAAGGCAAACTATAAACAACTCGAGCAAGCAACGCGGGAGATTATCAACCTTAAACATGCAACGCTCAGCAGATTTCATGATATAAATACGCTAGCGAACCTTCAGTTCATTAGACTTTTTGTCTCACCTAATCCTGAATCGTCTTGCTCGAGCATATTGTCCGCGGACTCAATTTCCTTTGAAAATTTCCTTTCCAATATCCGAGCCCCAAATTTCATAAATTGGAGTACAAGGCCGAATGGGTCATTGACACTGACGCACCCCTCTGACCCTACTCTAACCCCACAGTCAATAATGAAACCACGTGAATTTTTTCCAAAAAATTCAAACACATGTATTAAACTTAAACACCCTTAGGTTAGAGTTTTTCTATGCGCTAGCACCCATTCTCATTAAATATCATTCCGCAATAATAGTTGTAAGAAATACAACGCACCCGCCTAATTCATATACCATAGGCAAATTTCCGGTCCCGTGCAAAACTGCATTCGACAGGAACACAAGCCGGTGCGCAATCAAACACAATTTTTCGCCATTTTTTTTTATATATTCATGAATTTTTAATATAATTTTTAGATCTAGGCGGTACCGCAACGCCAAACGCCACCTTAGAAAGAAATCACGACCACGACAGCATTTTTTACGAAACAAGCACCAAAGGTCGACGACTTGACAGGGGTACCAATCAAAGGAAAGAAAAAACACTATGACCGGGGACCCCAGCATGAGTACTCTCCCAGGACCCGCTCCAGAAGAGGTGGGGCAAAACCGGCCAATCGATACTCAACAAAGCTACACGATGCGCAGATTGATACTTTCGCTGCAGCTTCTAGAGGATGCAATCTATCAACCAAGAAGTAAGGGACCGGCCAGAAGAAAGAAGCTAAAAAATTAGAGTAAAGTATAATAGATTTTGTTTTTATTAATGTTACATAAAATTGTGATCAAAATGATATAATTCAAAGATCAACTTTCGTAGGTTGGACGCATCCTACGAAAGCTGACACTAACAATTATCCAAACCAGGAATAAGCATATTTCATTAAAATCAAACGAGATGGCATTGCAATGCAAAAATCAATATGTTATAAAAAGTCGGTAAATTGTGTATAAACGTTGATTGACTTATAGGCGCCTATTAGCCAATCAACGGTATAAATAAACATTGTTAAATATAGTCGTAGAAATAGGATGAGTAAAATTTTAATAGTGATAGGTAAAATACTAGGAGACAGGATCGTCTTGTGAATAATATAGAGTTCTACCTATACTATTTGTTCTTTGTATATTGAAAATTTAGAATAAGAGTTGTAATAGTATTGAGACAATTTATAAAAATAATTTTCTTTTTGTTACATTTATACACCAAGCATCAGTGGAGGTCCATACTAGTTTCTGCAGCAGACTTTCATGGGTAAACCTTCAAATAGTATAAAAGGATGTCAAACAATACTAAGAATAACACTGCAGTGAAGGCTAGGAAGGAAATAGCGAAGGATCTGAAAATATTTTGTTTTGTAAAGTTATAATGTGATGTTGGAATATGTGACAGGTTTTCTCGAATTAAGGTTTTTCCATTTAAAGCGCTAGAGGTCGTGTTAACGTTGGGGACCAACGTTTAGAGGGCGGGGGAACGTGTGAACTACTAAAATGTATAAACTACAAAATAATTATCACCCTGTCCTAAGTTTGAACTTGAACTTGGAAATTATTATACATTACGAGCAAGCAACGCGAGCCATTATCAACCTTACAAGTCGAATCTACAGGAGAGTTATTAAAAAATTATTTTCAAAGTAAAAAATCAGTGAACTTCAAGTGCAAAGCTTAAGTGTGAACTCTAAGTGGAAATCTAATCCAAACTAACTATAAATGAAACACAACACAAACTCTCAAGAAAAACTAGGTATATTTTTAAAACAGTGATCAAAGATTTATAAACAATTCATTAATATGCCTCAATCGAGAAAGCATGCTCATCTTAGTACTTGGGTATAATATAATTTTATCAACATTTTTTACCGATAAACATTGTTAATCTTTTCTCGTTAAGTTTAACCAATATACGTTGTTATTGTTTATCCGAAGTGCTTTCTTTATTATCTCTTCTCACCTGACGTAGAGCGATCGCGGATCTGAGCTACTCTCCTGCATGCCAATGAAGGTGTGGCGTCTGGGATAAAAAAAAAATTGCGTGACGATATTAAGTTCGGCTCTGCATACAACTTTAGACAGGTCTGCATAAAGCTTTAGGCAGATCTCTACACAGCTTTAGACAGGTCTGATATAAGTCTAACACAGCTCTAGACTGTACAGCTATCTTAGACCTGCATCAAACCTGTCTAAAGCTGTGTCAGACTTGTCTAAAGCTGTATCAGATCTATCTAAAGCTCTATGCAGACCTATATAGAGCTGTATTTAGACCCGTATAAAGCTGTATTCAAACTTGTCTAAAGCTCTATACAAAGCTGAAACTAATATCTTAGGATACCCTACAGCAAGCGAATGCTTTGAAATGATATGGCCCAAGTGCCCGAATCTTGTTGATGCCATGGGCGAGAATTTGTGGTAGGTATAAGGTCACGGGGTTGGGAGATATGCATGAGTTGCCGCGCCCTTAAAGTTGTTATAGCCCACAGGATGGATTTGCTTATGGAGATTTACATGGGAAAGTGGTCGAAATTGTGGCTCAACTGCCTATCTAGTTCAAAGCGTTCTCATGAATCACAAAAAAAACTTATGAAACCTGTTTCCTATTGGAGGTTAGAAACTTCCAGATCCAGATGTATATAAGCATAACATTTCAGAGGACAATAGAGATTGGCATGCTGAGAATTAGCCGAAACAACCATATTAGAAATAATGATATCAAAAGAAGAACAAAACGTTGTAAAAAAATCTAAGCTAACTTGGTTATACAATACATCTAGCAAGGCAAGCCCAATCTAAATGAACCAACAGGATAACCATATGATGACTAAGAGCCACATGAGATTGAGGCAAGAGAAATCCAGCTCCATTGAAGTAAGTATTTATACAAGAGTGGAAGGATAGAGGTAGCAGAAAAAAAGTAAGACGAAGAATAAAAATGCAAAGAAATCCAAAGGATAAGAAGATGAAGAATGCAGAGTAACAAATACTTGCGCATCATCTTAAACGACAAAGAGAATGGAACCATATAAGCTGCTTATCGGGTGAAATAAACAACCAAACGAATATAAAAACTATTTATTATAAATTATTCCAAATATCGTCGGGCTTTAAGATTTCCTGTATCATCAATTTTCAACATAGTCAGCTCAACGGTTCCACATGCACTCTTCTTCCTGAAGGTTGGGAATTCTAGCCTATAGGTTGTTGGCATTAGATCCAGAACTCGTAACTTTTCTTTTTGAAATGAATGTGGATGATTAAATTCAGACAGAGAATTTATGAAACATTAAATGAGGTAAGAGTGGTAGAAAGAAACTCTCAAATAAAGATGTTGGAACTCATTGAAATTGGTGTTCATTCAAGAGTAGAATAATATCGGTAGATGAGGAAAGAGAAAAGGACAATGAAGAAGAAAAATAAGAAGATGACAAGAAAAATAAGAATTGCGATCTTCTTGGCTGGCTATATATAGACAAAAAGAGCAAATGTAATTTTCTGTGTAACCTGACTTTTGAGTTATTTAGTTATAAAAATGCTGTAGGTTTTTAAACAGGTCTATACTGTTTTAGCAACTAAAAAGCAACATTTCCTGATGATTTTTATGGAAGCAATAAGGAACAAATAATCGACTAAATAAAATTTTTATTTTTTTACTTTAATAAACCCAGTTATCCCTTCTAAGTCTTACAGTAGCTTTTGAATTGCATCTTCTTGGTTAGCCTTACGTGCTTATCAACGTTAAGACCTCCCCAGTAGCAGATATTGGCTCGGACCACCAACCTGTTGTAGCTAGAGTACGGCCCAAATGGAAAATCACGAAAAAATCAAAACCTATAAACAGACCTGATGTTGGACTTCTGAGAGATGCCACTATGAAACAAACAGTGAGTGAAGAATTAAACGAACATCTTGCAAATGTGTCTCGTGACCCTGCTTCATCCAATAATATTGATAGCATGTGGAAAACCAAAAGAGACATCTTGAATAGAACCACTAAAAGAAATTTAAAACCATTTCCAAGAAGAGGTAGGCAGGAATGGATGACAGAGGAAATTCTGAGCTTAATGGACATGCGAAAAGTGGCCAAGGCTTCAAACAACACAAATGACTACAAACATCTCAACAGAACTATCCGTACTAAGATAAAATACGCTAAAGAAAGCTGGATTGAAAGTAAATGCCCCGAGATCGAGAGTCTACAGCGACGCCACGACTTTTTCAACCTCCATAAGAAGGTGAAAGAATTCACATCGACGAATAGGAGATTCACAATCCACAGCATGCTAAGTCCGGATGGGAAGCTGTTAGACTCCACGAAGAGAAAACTGGACGAATGGGAAAAATACATCAAGAACCTATTTGAGGATTTCAGAACAGAACCTCGTCGGACGGATATAAAGGGGGAGGGTCCGAGTATCCTGGAGTCGGATGTGCGTTATGCGATAAAACAACTCAAAATAAACAAAAGCCCAGGACCAGACGAAGTCTACCCTGAAATTTAAAAAACCAATTCGTAAAGAGAATACTGATTTATTTGTCACTCTGTTTAATCATATTTATGAGACTGGCTAGGTGCTTCGCGAATGGCTAGAATCCGTTTTTATACCACTACCAAAGAAAACGAACCCCAAAAACTGCGGTGATTTCCTACTGATAAGTTTGATGAGCAAGCTCTAAAGGTTCTGCTGAGAATAATCCTTAACCGCATCTCTCGCAAATGTGAAGCGAATATTGGAGATGATCAATTTGGTTTCAAGGGCGGATTGGGTACGAGGGAGGCTCTGTTTAGCTTGCTGGTATTAGCACAAAAATGCTTTGATTAACAAATGGACCTCTGGATCTGCTTTATAGATTTCGATAAAGCATTTTATAGAGTGATACATGACCTGTTAATAAACTCTCTTCAGGTCATGGGCCTGGACGAGAAAGACACTACCCTGCTGCAAAACTTATACTGGAACCAGAGGGCTAGAATTAAAATTGAGGAATCCACGTCCGAGCAAATCGAGATCCACAGGGGAGTTAGAGGTGCGTTTTATCACCGCTGATGTTCAACATCTACTCAGAAGTAATAATTAGCAGAGCTTTGGCGGACTCTTCGGACAGAGAGGAAAGTTAATGGTGTGAACATTAATAGTACAAGATACGCCGATGATACTGTCTTGATCGCAGACTCGGATCTTGGCCTACAACGACTCCTCAGCAGTGTTTTCATGGTCTGCGAAGCGATTGGCATGAAAATAAACATAAAAACTACCATGATTATGACCATCAAAAAATTAAAGAATGTCCCACAACCAATCCAAATAAAGGGCGAAGTTCTAGAGCAGGTGGATAGGTTTCGCTACTTGGGATGTTGGGTGTACTGCAAGTTGGATCCGGACGTAGAAATAAGATGTAGAATAGAACAAGCCAGGAACTGCTTCGTGCGACTTTGGAAGCTGCTTTGTGACTCACGACTCAGCCTGGATCTGTGTCAAAGACTCTCGAAGTGCTACGTCTGTCTGCTCTCTTGTATGGGGCCGAAACATGGACACTCAAAGCGCAAACCATCAACAAATTGGAATCTTTCGAGATCTACCGTAGAATACTCAAAATAATATAGATATCGCACACCACAAACGAAGAAGTGCTACGCAGACTGAGAACAGGACGGGAGCTATTTAAACTTGTAAAGGTCCGGAAAACATCGTATTTGGGACACATACTGAGAAACGCTAAATATCGTTACGAACATCTTATTTTTAAGGGAAAGATCGAGGGCAGGCGCGGCCTTGGAAAGAAGAACCTGTCATGGCTGAGAAATATACGTCAGTGGACTGGCCTGAACTATGAAGATCTTATAAGTGCAGCCAATAATCGGGAAGAGTTTGCCACTGTGATATCCAACCTACACTGATGGAGACGACACATTAAGAACAAGAAGCCTAGTGTCAATATTATTTAATTCGCCATTCAAGGCGTTTCGGACGTATAGGACGTCGTATCTTGAATCATCAGCCTACAATGTTCCATGCGTATTCTATGGAATTTAGATCAGGACTGCGAGCAGGCCATTTCATACGACTGATGCCAGCGGGTTCGAAATGGTCAGCCACGGACATTATCGTGAATATGCTGGCTTCAGATGACTTCAGCGAAAGTAACGACATGATTTTTCGACATCTCAGCAATGTGCCTTTGGGTCCTTGTATCAATGATGTTAAGATTATTTCCTAAGTCAAAAAATGCGTCTAGCTATTCGCTTCCACCTGGAGATTTTTAGAAACAAATTTTTCCATAACCGGGTCTCCTGCCACAGCGTTCTGTCTCACAAAAGGCTGGAGATAAACCTGCAAGTGACAAAGACGTCGTACAATTAAGATAATTTTTGGATTTTCTGGGGACACACATTTCAGTCATTTACTCAATTATTAATTTAAATTATGTACATAATTGATGAATTTAACATTCTTTCAACCGCTAGTTCCCATGAAGAGATAAATTAATATTAGAACAGCGTCCTTTGGCAATATATATTTTTTTAATAAATCGTTCTCGGGCATAAATGATATTTTATATTTGCGTTTTCATCTCCGCAATATCGAGCCCATATGTTCGATTCGACCGTCAAACAACTTTTTAAATACACTCGTCTCAAATAAGATGTGACAGGGCCATTAACATGAAAAATCTGACGGGTATCACAGTAAAAATTTAAAAATTCCTCGCTTCACTGCACTCGTGAAGCTTTTTATTATTTTTTTTTTGTACGAGAACGAGAAGCGCCCAGGCCTGAATTTTTTTCCTAAAGCAGACGCCTGTAGCATTTCTGATGAATTATCTCCCTATTAAAAGTTCTTTTGATGTTTATATTTCGCTCGTTCGTACATAATTGTCACTTTGAAAATTTCTGCTTTTTCGTTTTGCTATATATATGAGATAGATCAAAAGCGGTTTTAATAGAAAAATAAATGTGCCCGCTTCGGTTTTATAGTGCGAAATTAATTTTTAACTCTTAATTTTATGTAAAAGATAATACTAGTGCTATAATATTTTAATTATAGATAAATTAAAGCCTCTCCTAAACATGCTGAGATACAGAAATTACTGCATAGGCCATCATTTTTGTACGCAGTTAAATGGACGTTTCCGAACATTTACCAAACTATCTGCCAACAATTTGTTCCTCTAAATAGTTCCAGGTTTCGGTGATATTCCAAAACATAACAGAACATCTCGTGTAAGTTTAATTCGTCGACCAGAATTAAAACAGGTAAAAATTCCAGTTATTTAGTTGGAATTTTCCCGACCGTGTAATTATTCAAACCGTATGAACAGGAAATTACAAATTGAAACTCATAAAATTTCGTAGAGAACATACAAGGAACCCAACAAAAATAAAAGGGGTGTTAATTGGTGCATTAAATGGGACGCCTTGATTCTGAAATGGGTGTGAAAGATACACTAAAGCATAAAAAACGGTTAGGTCGAGATTTTTATCTAACAAATCTGCTAAATTGTTTTCTTTTCGTCGGTATTATTTTTCGGTTCGTGCGTGGCGCCTTTCGACTGTATCGTTGTTAACGGTGATGTTGAGATATTATTAGTTAGATATAAAAGCATTTTTATAAATTCAATTTTATTATCAATCAAAATGGCTGCGGTTTAGGAAAGTGAAGAGGAATTACTCTATAATGATCCTATATAGATAGATATATGTGTGGAGGAGGCGTCATCGCCTTTATGTCACTGCAACCTGTGAGATTTATTGCAACCCTCCTTAAACTTAGAGTATTGTGTCGAACCGTGTATTAGTGATCAGACTCCAAAGTCTCGACAGTGGTTCCATGGTATAGCTTAAAGCTTCTAGATTGGTTGTCCCCGCAGTTTCGAAGCGCAACCTCGAAAATCCTTCACAGTGGCAGAGAATGTGTTTTGCCGACTCCTCCCCTTCCTGGCAGAACCTAAACAGGGTTTCATCCGCCTGGCCTATCAGACTCATATGTCTCTTTAGTCGGCAGTGTCCTGTTAGTAGTCCCACTATGATTCTTATTGACTTCCGATTATAACTTAACAATCTGCTGTTAATTATGCCGAAGGTTTGCTGATGAAACCTTTGGCATGTCTATGTCCCGGTAGATTAAACCACCACCTCTGGGACGCTTCTTCTATCCCTTTTTGAATGGATGTATTGGCTATGGGTCTTGCGACTCCGCAAAATGGTTCTGGTCCTGTTAGTTAGTTAGTGGGTGGGACGAGCCTTCTCGGGCCAATTCGTCTGCCATCTCGTTGCCTTCATGGCCTTCGTGTCCTGGCACCCACGCCAAGGTCACTTTTCTATTAAGCCTTCCCATTTCGTTCAACAGATTTATACAGTCCAATACTAACTTTGATGTTACTATATTGGAAGATACTGCTTTGATTGCTGCTTGGCTATCGGAGCAGATTACAACTGTCTTGTTGCTGACCTTCCTCTTGATTATTTCCTCTATACAGAGGGTGATAGCTGTAATTTCCGCCTGAAATACTGTGGCGAGTGTGCCCATAGGTATCGAGATTTTCGTCTCTCTCCTTGGTTCGTAGATTCCGGCTTCTATTCCTTGGTCGGTGTTCGAGCCGTCTGTATACCAGACTATGTCTGCCCTTATGGGTGGGCCTTTTAGTTATAGGTCTCTTGGTGGTATTTGTGTTGAAAATGCCTTTTCAAAGCTATACTACGGAGTGGAGCGGTCCGAGGGCATGCCTAGGATTTTATCCTCCTTAATCTCGCAGTATAGTTTATTGTTTTCGGTGCCGTGTCCTCTTATTAGTAGTGTTTGGCTTTGTGTTAGTCTGTAACAGACCTATTTGGCTTCGCCTTGTATGAGAACATGGAGTGGGGGTAGATTTAATAATACCTCCATCGCTGCTGTTAGCGTTGTTGTACTCATGGCTCCGGTAACACAGAGTCAAGTTAGTCTCTGTACCCCATTTAGCCTTCTCATTGTCTCTACCTGTCTGCTTTTCGTCCACCAGGCGATTGCTCCATATGTTATCATGTGTCTAACCACGCTAGTTTATAACCATAGAGTAATTTTTGGGTTTAATCCCCAGTTTTTTTTCACAGATTCTTCTACATATACCTATAGCCATTGTGGCTTTTAGCGCCACTTTTTGGATGTGGGTGTTCCATGTGTGTTTTTGGTCAAAGATGACTCCCAGGTATTTGGCCTCTTTGGAGAAGGGTATAGCTTCTTCAGCTAGCCTCATTTGCTTTAGCCCTGTTAAATCTCCTCTTTTGGTGAAAGCCACCACTGTTGTTTTATGTGGATTAACTGACATTTGTTCTTCTCTGCACCAGGAGTATACGGTGTTAAGGGCTGTTTGGCTTCTTTCCGATATGGTGCCCGTGAACTTTCCTCGCATCATAATCGTCAAATCATCTGCGTAGCCCAGGCAGTAAAAGCCTTCCGCAAGAAGTTTTTGGATTATATCATCCACTAGAATAGCCCACAGTAGCTGGGATAATACTCCTCCTTGCGGACACCCTCTCCCGACTGCTGTTTTAAGTGTTGCCTCACCATAGGTGGATACGATAGTCCTATTTTTAAAGCTGGCCTCGATCCATTGACGGATGGTTCCTGGGAATTGCCTTCCTTCAAGGGCTCTTCCGATCGAATCTGGTGACGCGTGGTTGAACGCGCCTTCCATATCGAGAAAAGTGGCTAGTGCTACTTCTTTATCCTCTATACATATTGACAGTTGCTTAGCGGGTTGGCCTTTAGAGCACTATCTCTTACGCACAGGTGGGGTCTCGTTCATCCTTTCGCAAAATATCCTCCATGAAACTCTTTTTGCCTTGTAGATTTCTTTGTTGTATTCCGTAAGGACTACTCTATATAGGTCCCATTCATTCGTCTTCTAGACCTTTGTGAACAGCCGTCTTACGGTCTCCCGAAGCTTATTAAGCCTATCGTTCCACCAGACTGTGTTACCCCCTTGAATCAAAGTCTTTTCTGGGCAGTTGTCATGGTATGTTGTAGCAACTGCGTCCGTCACCTTTTCGACTGCCGTCTCCAAACCTCTCGTGTCTTTTGTATCTACTGTGATTCCTTGGAAACCTTCGCTGAGGGATTGTAAGTATCCTTCCCAGTTTGTGTCTATTGGATTTCTGAATAATACTTCTTTGAGCACCGGAGTCTTTATGTCAAACCTTATGTGCCTATGATCTGGGCACGATGGTTCTTGTGGCACGTGCTAGTTGACAATTTTTTCACTTATCCTATTTGTACAGATGGTCATGTCCAGGACCTCTCGTCTTAGTGCGGTGACGAAAGTGGGTTCAGAGCCCCTGTTAGCGATTTCTAATCCTGCTGAAAAAATAAATTGGTGTACCTAGTAACTCACCTAGCGTTTGTGTCCGTGCTGCCCCGTAGAACGTGGTGTGCGTTCGCGTCGCACCCGGCTACTAGTTGTAGTTTCTTTTCTACGCAGTAGGACATACCATCCTTTAGGACCTGCGGTGGACACGGTTTCTCCTCCCAAGGGAAGTAGGCGGAACATACTATCCAGCTTTTGAGCCCCTCTTCCGTTGTGGTTGTTAAGATAGCTGTAACAAAATCTTCGGAGCATAACACCGGAATTAGTGATAAATTAACTCTATTACTGTACCGACCGTGGTCTTTTTGTCGACCTGTCGTACAATATTTTACCTTGTTTTGTTGTTAGGCCAACAACTTGGCCACCGTGTAACCACGATGCGATGCCTTCTTTTTCAAATCTCCGGCATATTATGGCTGAAGCAGCCTTGGCATGCTGAATATTTACCTGCAAGACCCTTATTTCTCCCCTCATTTTATATCTGGTGGTTGGGTTGGTGTGGGTATATGTGTGTTTCCATACTGTTCCCACGAGTAGCTAGGGAAGTGTGGATCGACCTGATAAGAGCCCTGCATAACCAGGCAAGGCTAGTTACAAGGAGGTGTCGCCCAGTGCCTCCAGGGAAACGTTAAAATTCGCGCTGCTTTATCCCAGCGGCCATGCATTCCTCGACACGTTGCCCTATGTCTTGACTTTGTAGAGTTGGTTCACGGCAGGATTTTTCGCAAAGGTTTTTGGGAGCTTTTGAGGTCCCTCAGCCTATTTATAGCCACTGCTAGCCCGATTCCTGAAGACCGGGCCATTACCCCCCATCCACCACCCTGGGTGGGACACGCCTGGTAGCCACTCAAGCCCCAAGTATAATGATCCTAACCAGTTTTAAAAATCTTCATCACTCACAGTAGATAAGCAATGGGGATTCTGCGGTAATTTTGACCATTACCTGTGTAAATCTGGATAAGAGAAAATAATTGCTGGGCCAAGCATATTCACATCATCAATATGGCTAAAAAAATTGTAGTAGAACACTATAGTATGATAGTGTTAGAAAAAGTTACACGTAATGAATGCTATCCTCATGGTCAGAGACGGTAATTGCATGTGGGCCAAAAAAAAGCGATTTTAAAGTGGAGGATGAAGAAATATTCAGTGACTATGTATCTGTAAGTAGTGCAGGTGACTATGGTTGTTCTTTGAGCGATAAAAAACCTCTGACTTCTTTTACGAAAAAAAATACCAACGTTCTAGAAGAAAATGGATTGGAAGACGAAGCTCAGACGATGGATGGCCAATGGTACTAATGGTCATGTCTCGCTCATTTGACCAATAAAGACAAAACATATCAAGATACTCATTTATAAAAATACTTGCTCAACAATTATGTAAATTATACTTAAAAAACCATCCTTGTCCCCTTTACAAAAAGGAGATAAATATTTAGGGGTCACACTGGACCGTAAACTTACCTTGAACAAGCATCTAGAAAACACCATCTCTAAAGCCACAGTGGCAATCTGGACATGCCGCAAACTAGTTGGCAAGACATGGGGCCTAAAACCAAGAATGGTATATTGGATCTTCCAAATAATAATAAAGCCCATGGTCACCTATGCCTCGCTGGTATGGTGGCCAAAAACCCAGCAGGGCACCGCTCGGGCTGAGCTTAATAAAGTGCAAAGACTGATATGCCTGGGAATAACAAGGGAATGTCAACGTACTCTATCGCAGCCTCAGAGGTACTACTGAACATGCCTTCTATTCATCTCAGTGTGAAGAAGGAGGTGATTATCAGTGCTCATGGGCTATTCGAAATAAGCAAATTCAAGCCTGGAGATTTGACTTGACCTTCGCATCTTTGAAGAAATAAAACTGGAAATTGCCAGCAAACCAATTGACCATATGACGGTCAGGTTGGACCTAGTTGTCCCATTCGCAGTGGTTAGTGATTACCTCCAATCATGGGAGAGTAAAAAACTACCACCGATATCGCATTGCTGTGGTACCCAGATAGTTAAAAACTAGCGAAAGGAGCAAGATTTCAGGTCCAAACTGTGAGCTTTCCAAACCGCTCGGCAAATATATAACCATCTTCCAAGTGGAACTGCTTGCTATAAATATATATGCAGAAGAGTGCCTCACATAAAGACTTCACAGAAAGCACATCTACATATTTTCAGACAGCCAGGCGGCTCTAAAATCTTTCCAGTGCATGTCAAAGCTAGTTTGGGAATGCAAGCAAACCCTAAAACAACTAGCAACACGCAATCAGGTAAATTTAATGTAAGTTCCTAGCCATAGAGAAATAGAGGGCAACGAAAAAGCAGACTGCCTTGCGAAAGAAAAAGTGGAACACCATACTATGGTCCAGCGCCCTGCTGCAGCCTTATGAAGAACCACATCACCGAAGAACTAAACAAATGGGAAAAAGACCAATTTACTAGAGAAACACTTCAGGACTAAGACAGGTGAACAGGTTTAGTCCTGAACAGAGCAGATATTAGAACTTTCGCCGGACTGCTCACTGGACACTGCCCGGTAAAATACCACCTAAAGGCAATAGCCAAAGCAGAAGTCGACTAATACAGATTTTGCAATAATGCAGCTGGACCCGCAGAACATCTACTCTGCCAATGTCCAACCCAACTCAGCAAAAGGCTCAAGTACCTTGAAGGAGTACAGCTATCACCTCAAGAAGTGAGTCAACTACCTCCCAAGAAAATAGCTTCGTTTGGAAGAAGCCTGCGTCTCTTAGACACAATTTAAGTTGTAGTGTCATACACAAGATATCTGTAAAGGCAGCAGTGCCGGGCAGCCGAAACGACTCCCTAGCAATCTACAATCTACTTAAAAATGCACGTGAACATGATTCTCGTGCCTCCAAAAATTCGAATTATGTTTGCAGATTACTGAGGGATCTTCCAGTACCTCCTCAATAGCTTTCCAAGTCCTAATGCAAAAAATAGAAAAATCAGTAATTGTTGTTCAAAGTGCAAAATCCTGCTGTTCATTAATATGTTCAAACTGCATTTAGCTGTGAATTCTATGTAAAAGAGATTATTTTCTAGAGATTAATGGCATTGCCTTAATCACAAATGCAAAGTTTCCTAGGAGCAGTCAAGAGTTTCTATTATTTAAATGATTAAAGTTACCTACATGCTATTTGTAGCTTAACCAACACCAAAATCCAAGCAATTTTCATGCTTGGACTATATACCTATTCCAGATAATTTTTATCAATATGTCCAAAGAAAGAATCTTTTTTTATGAAATCCCAGTGCAATAAATGACATTTCAGTGTTGTAAATACCAATGGAGCTTAGAAAGACCTTTAGACACTTCGACCTTTTAAAGGTTTATTTTCAACTGTTCAAGAGATATTTTAGTTTATTAGGGTTTCATATTAAATTAGGCGACGATTGTTGAAATAAACGTGTTAAATACATCATAATAGGTATGTTATATAGCCTTTTTACCCATATTTTAACACCAATACCAAAGCAGTTAAAAAAATTAGCAAATCTTAAATACGACTATTATGGATCTGCTTAAGCCAGAAATAGACCGTTTTAAAAATTGAATTAAAATCAATTTTTTTCATTGCTTTCATTTTTTGTTGCGTTTATTTTGCGTTTATTTTTCTTAGGAATTCACTTTTAATTTGGAATTTTAACTTCAAATTCAATAAACTGTAAAATATAGTTGCAGGATTCCTTCAATCAGTCAGGAAAACTGAAAGCCTGATTAGTGGAGAAGTTTCATATGGGTCACAGCTGGCAGGATAGTATAAGTGAAAAATTGGTAAATTATTAAAAAACTTATGCGTATATTTGCTCGTCGAAATTATAAGTGAAAAAGGGCAAAATTAAAAGAAAAAAATACGGACCTAACTTCCAAAATCCATTATATATCACATTTATTGAAGAGTAATCAGATCATGAGCCTCTTTTAAGAGTTACTCAATCGGATAAAAAGTATTTTCATTTCTGTCTAGATCATTATTATTTATAGGAAGGACTAAGGTGGTACCTAACAAGCGTCCACCTAAACCTAAGATAACTAAATAGATAACATGATATTTAAATTCTGATTGATTATCTTAACACTGCAGTTTTAATGTTATATGGCTTCATGCAGTCCTTCCTGTTGGGGGGGGGGGGGGGCATCGTAGGGTTTTAGTCCTTGTCCTGGCTCTTTAGAGCATCACCTCGTGCATCATCTTGTGGATCTTCTTGAATGGCATTTCCTCTATAGCCAACCTTCATATGTTCCTGTTTATTTCCTGCGTCCTCATTGTGTACCTGAAGAATTCCGTCGCTGTGTCCTCAATTCTCTGTTCTAGCGGTCTTGTCCGGGCTTCTCTGTATAGCTGTCTCATCGTCTTGAAATCCTCCCATCTGCAGTTCAGACCGGCGCCGGCGTGGCATTCATGGCTATTGGTCTGACCTATATGTTGTAGAGTCTGGTCTTGATTGCTTCATGATTTAGGAGCCTATTGCTCTTGCTGCTATACTTGAATTTTTCCTGGTGATCTATAAGTGGTACTTGCACGTCAGCTGCGCATCAGCGACATCACGCTACCTTGAATAGCTGAAACAAAGTTGTAAAATTAGATCTCTCTCAGCTTCTCGGGTGTGGATAGTTATAATTTTTTATTTTGTTTGTAATATAATCAACAGCTATAATTGTTTTCACTAAGTTTGAAATCGGGATATCAGATCGGCCAACCAGTATGGTTCTTTGCATTTATAAAAAAATCAAGTTCATATAGAAAAATATTGCGAAGCTGTCTTGTTAGAAAAGATTAATGGAAATCTCGGCTTTAATACGCAACGTCAATTTTATATAGTCTCGTCATATATAGCCCGTATTTCCTTAAACGTTCTCTCCCATCCCCTTCTTATTCTGTAGGGAATACGCGAAGTTTTATTATCGAAATTTGATAAAACATGCAGTAAATTCTAATTCCGGCCTTATCGATCATCAATAAAATGAAGAAAAATTCGAAACCCGAACAAGATTCGGATTTATAGTGCATGCAGGCGTCAGCTGCGATATGAGTAAACACTCGATATTTTTTATTTGCACGGTTTCCTTCTTGCCGACGCGAAATCCGATATAGAAAGAGGGCATAAAATGAAAACATAATCCCTTTTAATAAAAATCTCTTCGGGATATATTGGTTAATAAAGTTTTATATTTTTTAGCGAGTTTGAAATATTTTCATAAAAACGTTCCTCGTGAAATCCAATATGCTTTTGCCCTTTTTAATTTTCAATCTTTCAACTAAGATATTTCAATATAAATATTGAATTACGTAAAAGCTAATTTCGACTTATGGATCGAGTTTATTAAGTTATTGCGTAGCTTGCTCTTAAATTAATTAATCGCTATTTGCCGTATAATATTCGGTCTCCCATTTTTCTTTACTTTGACCATCTTAAATATGATGAAATTAAGAGTCGAGCTTAAAAAATTAGGCTCAAAGAAACGTCATTGAAAATCCAAGAGCATGTTCCTTAGAATCGAAAATGTGACATTCATATTTTAATATCTCTGCAATTAAGACTAGAGATGAACGATAATGAGGAAAGTGGGAATGTAACGGAAAAACCCCATATTTATTATATTAAATGTTCCATAAAACATTATATTTATTTATTCTTTTCCAAAAAAGTCTTTCATCATATCGTTGTGTTTTTTCTTCAAAAATTGTCAATAAAAATGTGTTGAGCATTTTTTAAACTTTTTACATCGATTATCTGAGATAAAACCCAAAAAGTATTTTGCAGGTAGAACAAATTAATTCAGGTTTGCAAGGGTTATATACAGCGGCAGATGGGCCTAGGTGCTGGCGCCGCCGCTGCCGTTTGTTTTTCTTCCTTTTAACAATTCGAAATTGGAAAATAATCGAAAAAGTCAGGGAGTGGAGTAAAATTACTAACTTGGCAACTCTGTAGATCAAAACATACGTTTATAGATCTGTGTGTTATATGTCCACCCATAACATATTGTTTCTTTTCACTGGAAATTTAAAAGTTGCATTGCTTGGTCTGAGTCTTTAAATCTATGGCAAAAATGGCTGAATTTGGGTTAAATAGTGCAAGTCAATTTTAGCTGACTCTTACATATCCCACGGGCTCTGTAAGTTGAACTTCTTTTCGCATTAAACCTATCGAAAGTTGAAATTTGAATTAGGGGTAAACAGATGTCCTGAACAGTGATACAGTGCGCCAGACAAAGCAGTTCTTGTAAAGCGATTTTTTTATTTATCTTTTTATCTTTTTATTACTCTGGATAATGCTCACAAGCTATTCTTTGATCTAAAAGTTAATAAAAACTTAAAATTTTTTTCGATACAAATGTAACCTTGGGCATGTTCATTATTTTAAATCAATTGTTAGCAGTATCTACCTCAAACGATTTGGAGATCATAGGAGTCGTCTAATGTAGATTATCATTCGTTTATCTAATTGTGTTTTGGTGTATTGTTTCCTTTTGTTTTATTCATCTTTTGAAGAGATTTCGTGTTTTCTTTTCTTGTGTCAAAGTGCTATTCACCTATGAGTGACATTAAGACAGGCACACCATATGATTTTGACAGTTAAATTAGACAGGTTCAAGAATCGATGTTCCCAAGTAACGGTTCCATTTAAGGCGTATTTACTTGCCGCTTGGCGAATATGGTGTAGAGCAGCAGTTCGATTAACCGAGCTGTGACGTGGATAGTTCTGCCTGCGCTCGTACTGGCTATTTCAACTAAGTTAAGTTGGCAGCAATGTTTTTTTTAGTCAAGGTGTTGAAATTCGTTCCGGGTCTTGCGTCTTTCTTTTACGTTAGACCGGCAAGGAGTCGAGAGGCTAGCTTCCTTTGTGGCCTTTTTCGAGGTATAAATCCGCATGGACTGGTTTAAATAATGGGGGTCATTATTTTATGATATTTTTGCTACGTTTAAGTATTTTGATTCGAACCAGGGCCATGGAGGTTACCTATATTAGTTTTTGTTGGGTTATTGGAATTCTACCGCCACGTGGTAAGTTAATGAAGACTTTGCCCCCTGGCGTGGTACCAGGTTCGTCACTACCTACAGCAATCATAGGAGGGGCTAGGGTTCCATGTGAGACAGCTCAATGGTAATTTGCATTGGACCTCATGTTGTAGAGTCCATTGACTTAGGTTCATTACATCAGGAGCTTTATAGATTCTTATAATACGTGTTGTTGGGAAACATTTATATACAAAAGAGATAAGAAATGTCTATTAAGATTAAACTTCTAATGTTTTTATTTTTGACAGGTTTGGAGACAAAATTAATTGAAATTAATTAACTACTTAAAATGAGAAAATAACTTTATTTATTTATTTATTCATTTACCCATTCTAACCACAATAAATCTTAAAAGTAATCTTCGGTTCAAGTTAAACCAACACACAGAAAAAATGTAAAAAGTTTATGTAAAATAACAAAATATAAAATAAGAACAGTACAGATTGAATAACAGTAACTAATATAGATAGATAGATAGATAGATAGATATATAGCATCTTTATTAAATCTATTACAATGTTAAAGTACGTTACATCATTTTACACGTGTGGATTTTGTAAAAAATTACTATGCTTACAATAAAGTTCAAGTAACAAATATAAATAAAAATACAAACAGGTAAAACTGAGTCAAAAACTTATCCATAAGACAAATAAATACAACAAGCATCTATCTAATAATTAAAATCCTGCGAGTAACCAGAATGGTATCCTAACTGACACATTTATCAATAGATAACACCAAAGAGTGATATTATCTTTCATATACTCTTCCACCCTGTAGAAATATGCATCAGATAATTCTTTATTAGTTCTTGCTTGATCAACTGAGGCATTTTTGTCTGAATTTCTGGGGAAGTTTATTCCACATATCCAAAATGCAAATTTATTTATTTATTTTTTATTTATTTATCTATTAGTGTTAACAAGTAAGGTACTCTTACACAAGTCAAAAAATATAAAAGGCAATACCCTGAGACACATTGAAAAACTGTATCCCATAATAAGATGTGCCCATACTAGATCTGTAAAGCCTCTAATACAGCGGCACCAAGGAGCCGTTGTTCCTAGCAGTGTGAGTGAACATCAGCATGAGTCATAAAGTTCTCAAGGTTTTCCCTGACAAATACTAGGCATCCTGACTAACTGACATAAAGCACAAGGCAGGGTAAGGATTCTCAGTTTTCCGAATTGTAATCTGCAGCATTCTCTATAGCCCAGATTAGCCAACACTCTTATACATATGCGTTGTGATGCAAATATTTTGAACATATAGGCAGAGTGGTCCCAATTAAACAAACAGTATGTCATTATGGAGTGGAATTATCCAAAATATGCACTTCTGAGTGTACAAGCTGAAACTGAGGTGGACAAATTTCTTATTAGGAATATGCACCTTGATAATTTGGACGAAAGTTCCACAACATGTGACTGCCAGGTCAACCCGCATCCAGGGTGATACCAAGAAAGGCCATGGTTTCATCCAGAGTTTGTTGACAAGAACTACAATCTCTAAGGGAGAAAAATATATTCTCAATTTTTGACTCATTTAAGCTTAATTGATTTGATACCACTCACTTCCTCAGTCCAGTGCATGACTGATCAGCTGTGATACCAAGGCTGGACAGGCTACCATCAGCAATCAAAGATGTTGTGTCATCAGCATAATGATACAATGCAGACCCAGGATCACAGCTGGGTAGATCATTGACATACACCAGAAAAAGAACGGGTCCCACCACCGAGCCCTGTGGTACACCATGTGTCAACAACAAACTCTGGGACCTACCACCCTCAAAATGAACATGTCTTAGGTTTAAACCACCGCTTGCGTGTCATCCCATTTTTGCTTATCATCTGGATGTGATGTAACAAGTTTGGAAATGTCAGGTTATGATTTGAAGTGCTCTGGAGTTGCATGGACCGTACATATACTAATACTGGTATTTATTTGGAGAATGTTTTAGGATTAAGAATACCTACTTCATGATTGGTAAGTAATATCATTTACCTATACATAAAGCTGTTTTTGGCAAATTTAGATTTTCTATAGATTGAACGATTATACACATCTTATTTTATATCCTTGCGGCAGAATAAAATTCATGAATGTTAAACCCTGTTTGCTATTTACCATCATTCTAGTGACCTTTTAATGGGTATGCACAATATTTGCCTAATAGTTTGTATCTGACACCGTTGTTGATAATAGTCAATATTATGTAAGCTTCTTTTCTATTGCTTTATTTTTTATACATGCAATTGCAATTGTTGTTTTATATCAAGGGATCTCCTCATTAGTAGAAGAATAAAGTATTTATTTTGGGGAAATATTATGCCTTATTGAAAAGCTCCTCCAAAAATTACTTTTCAGCATTTAAGAACATTATGGATTTTTGCAAGTTGAGTCACAGTTACCTAAGTGGTGCCCAATATCTTTATTAAAGTGTACTTAGGATCCACGAACCTATCTCTCCAATGTATGACTGACTGCCATTCGCATCTATAGGTAGATTTTCTAAAAGGACTTAGGAAAAGTTGCCATAAGCTCTTTCGCATCTTCTGTCGAATCAGCGATTTGCTTTTGACGGTAACTTGATAGAGATTACTTGCGTAATCTCTTCGCAGCAGACTGACGCCATGACGGGTCGTTTGTGCCAAGGCAGACGTCAAGCCAAGGAAAATCTAGGTATAACTTCCTTAGATTGTCCCAGTTTGCAGAAATGTAATGCCAGATTTTGCGAGGCAATGGTGGACCCTTCTGTATAAGTGGCAATTCACAAACCGTAATAACTTTGTGTCGGAAGTACCTAATGGCGGACCACCTGGAATTATGTATTGGTCAGGATTGGTGGTTAGAAAAAGATCCAGGAGAGCGATGATTTCGCCTATCTCTGAGACTCGAGTTGGTTCGTCTACAAGTTCAGTAACCCCGCAGCTGATGGCAAATGCTTCAGCTTCTCAACCTTGGTTGTCGGTCTTGTTGTGATGTTTGATCCACTTGGTGTTGTGGGCATTGAAGTCTACCAGAACGATTATTTCTGAATTGGGTTAATCGACCTGTATTGAGTCTGATTGAGAATGATATAAAAACTGACTTCGTGCTACAGCTAAATCTTTGCGCAAATCTTTACAAAAATATGAGGTTTTAACTGCTCATATAATAAAAAAAATTCAGGTCTCAAATCAAGATATTTCAAACCAAAGGGCTAGATCTACTGAAGGCAAACAATAAGGCACAAGCAGCATTAGAACAGCTAAATCAAATCCAACGAGGTTTTAAAAATATACAAGAAACTAATGATATGTTTGTCAAGTGGGGAATAGTCAAATTGGATACTGTTGATTTCGATGTAGAGGTTAGAGATATTGACATTGAAACTAGTTTATCAGAAGTAAGAGCAAGAATAGTTAAGAAAATGCCCGGAGAAGAATTCAAGAATGAACAATTAAGTAATACTAACGGCAGATTCACAATAGAAACTTCTAACGAAATTCTGGATAGAGTAATTCAATCTATGGCCGAAAGGTTCACCAAAAATGTTAATATTTGCAAAGGTGTGTAAGGGGTTTGGATGTTTAAGAAACACCGACCCAAATGCCAACCTCACCTGCACGTGGTACATCCTGCTAGATAACAAACGAGGCTCTGGCGACCGAGTCGAGGCGGCATAACCTCAAAACCCATGTCGACCAACAGCCTCAGGTGGACGAGTCGAGAAGGGAAGGGCACTCTTCTGTCCTGGAGTTGGGAAACCAGCTCCAAAGGCGGATGAACAGTAGAACTGTCAACGGCATAAGGGTGAGGAATAACTTTGGACCACCTCATTAAAGATCCAAAATGCCCTAGTAGAATCATAATGGCTATGCTTGCAGCTAAATCATCATCCGGAGTAGGTCCCTCAATCGGATCTCCGGGAGGGACAGTTACAAGCAGAGACGTTAGAGCAATCAATACCAAAGGGGAAATAAGAATAGCAACCTGGAATGTAAAAACAATGAGCCAGCAAGATTATAAAATTCACAATACAATCAAGGAAATACAAAGAATGAGGATCGTTATCCTTCGAATAAGTGAAATGAGATGGCCAGACTCTGGTGATATATACATCGAGGATTATAGTTCTCTTTTCAGGCACTACGAATGGAAGACATGAACACGGTGTGGGTTTTGTCTTGAACAAGAGAATAGCGCAGTGTGTGAAAGCCTTTGTACCAGTATCAGAAAGAATAGCACTCATCCAAATGAGAGCGAGTCCTGTTGACATGAACATCATACAAATATACGCCCCTACGCTGGATAAAGGAGATGAAGAAATGGAAAATATGTACACAACACTGAATAATATACTGAAAGAACTGAAAAAGCATGATGGCGATTTTAACCCAAAAGTGGGAGAAGGTCGTACATCAGACGTTATAGGACCACATGGACTAGGTGAAAGAATCAAAAGAGGGAAAACACTTGAAGTTTTTGCAGTAACGAACTAACTCGTAGTAATGAACACTTGCTTTAAACTGCCGCCAAGAAGATTATATACGTGGAAATCGCCTATGGATGAATCGGGAAGACTAGTCAGAAACCAAATCGACTTTATATTACTCAATAAGAGGTTTAGAAATAGCTACCTGCAAAACATATCCAGGAGCTGACATCGGATCAGACCACTGTCCCCTGGTTGATGTATTTAAGGTGAAAATGAAGAAGGTGAACACTAAGAGGACTCCAAACTATGACCTTCAGATACTCAAAATCCCAGCAATAGCGGAAGCAGCAGCGACAATGCTCAACGTCAACATTTAACCAAATGAAAACAACAACGTCGATATGGAACTCAACAAATTAAAACAAGCAGTAGAAACAGTAAAGAAAAAATCTTGGATGACGACAGAAATATTAAACTTGATGGAAGAAAGAAGACAAAATAAAGGAAATCCAATGGAATATAAACGAATACAACGCATTATAAAACAGGAAATAAGGAAAGCTAAAGAAAAAGAACTACTAGAAAAATGTCTCGAGATCAAACACCATGAAAACATGCACGATGACTTCAATGTTCACAGGAAGGTCCTAGAGGTAACAAGGAAAAACCACAAAAACAACCGTAAAACCTTGGCCAACGAAGCAGGAGAAATCATCATTGACTCTGAAAAAAAAAGGGGGCCTGGAAAACATATCTAGAGAATCTATTCCATGATGTACGCAAAGAACAAAAACCAATTGTGGGAGAGGGACTGAAAATTCTGATAGAGGAGGTGAGAGCTGCCTATTCGGAAATGAAGCCACGAAAAGCAGCTGGTCTGGACCAAATACAGACTGCATTCCTAAAGTTACTGAACGAAGATAAAATCAAATGGCTGACTAGAATATTCAACAACATCTACTTAACATGAGAAATTCCAGCGGATTGGTTGAGGTCAGAATTTATCACACTGCCCAAAAAAGCAAGTGCCAAAACCTGCGGTGATTTTAGAACAATAAGTTTGATGAGTCATCTCTTACAGTCGTTTCTCAAGATAATATACAAAAGAATTATAGACTTTGTGAGGAATATATTTCACCGAACCAGTTTGGGTGTGTGAACGCCGTCAGTACAAAAGAGGCTCTATTTGGTGCCCAGGTGCTGTTTCAGAGTTGTAGGGATATCAGCTGTCATGTATATGCTTGCTTAATCGATTATCAAAAAGCGTTTGACCGAGTCCAACACGATAAAATGGTCGACATACTGAAGCAAATAGGAATGAGGGAAAGGGATTTAAACATAATTATAAACTTATATTGGAACCAGACGGTAGTTTTAAGAATTGATGGCAGTCACACAGAACAAATAAAAATACCTACTGCGAGGAGTGAGGCAAGGCTGTATTTTGTCACCCATCTTATTTAACGTGTTCTCAGAATACATTTTTCGAGAAGCACTCTACAACATTGAGGAAGGAATCACTATAAACGGTACTAAACTTAATAGCATAAGATATGCAGATGATACCATCATGTTTGCAGATAATCTTCAAGGATTACAAAGTTTGATGGATAGGGTGACCAGAATTAGCTCACATTACGGGTTGGAAATGAACAAAACAAAACCAAACTCCTCATAGTATGTAAAAGAAACATCGCGGAAGACAGTTTATACATCAACGACAGTAGAATACATAGAGTAAGGCAGTACACATACTTGGGGATAATCGTTAACGAGAGATGGGACAACTCTCAAGAAATACGATGTCGCATCGAGAAGGCTCGCTGTGTGTTTATTAAAATTAACTCGCTTTTTAAAAGCGATAATCTATGACATGAAGCTTAGACTCTTGCGCTGTTACGTTTTCTCGGTCCTTCTGTATGGCGTAGAAACCTGGACACTCACTAAAGAGACTATCAGGAGAATTGAAGCGTTCGAACTCTGGCTGTACCTGAGAATACTGAAAATATCTCGGACACAAAAAATTACCAACACATGAAGAAAGAACCAGAACTGTTAGATACCGTAAAATGTCGGAAACTTCAGTATTTCGGCCACATAATGAGGAACCCAAATAGATACGGGCTGCTACAGGAAATCCTACAAGACAAAATTAACAGCAGGAGAGCACCTGGCCGAAGAAGAATATCTTGGTTGGCAAATTTAGAACGTGGTTTGACAAATCATCAGCAGAACTTTTCCGAATCGCCATCAACAAAGTAAGAATACCCATGCTGATATGCCAATATCCAGAACGGATAGGCACTTGGAGAAGAAGAATATTTTAGATCTCAGAAATATCAAAGACTTGAAAGAGAGAATTCACCGCAACAGTTAAGAGACTCTGTTTAAAAAGCTTGTAAAAATTAACTCCCTTGCAACCTCCCAAAAATTTCAAGCTGAGCTGGAGAACTTTATAAACAACTGGGACACTTTTAAGCTTAACATTGCTCAATTTTATACTTCTGATTTTGAATAGGAATCTTCTGATGCAGAGGAGGACGGCATGAAAAAATCATATAAAATGCCAAAGTTGCAGAAATTGCTCATTGTGCTGCTATTTCATTATTTCCAAATACAATACGTATAAAAATGCTGGCATATAAGTAGTATTTACTGACTTTTCTAATATCCCAAGTAGCCAGCGAAAGAAGTTTTTCCAAACTGAAGTACTTAAAGAACAGGCTAAGAAATGCTTTCACTTATAATCGATTAGAGGTTTTCATACTAGTGAGTTGCGAAACCGATATTCTAAATAAAATAGAGAATGAGGAGGTCATTGACGATTTGGTAAGATCCAGCACTGTATTCTCAAAGAAATTGTTATTTTAATAGCAATCAAGAGAACCTTTTTTATTTTGATGTTAAATATTATACTTATTTATTTTTAAACGTAGTTTTTTTTATCCAGTGTTTTTGATGTGTGTTTAATGTTTTTGATTAATATATTTATTTACTTAAAACATTGAGACTTATTTTTTATTTGTTTCTATTATAGAATAATAATTCCTCTATTTATTTCTGAAAGGCTTGTTTTTTAATTACATGAAGTTTATTTTAAAAATAAGGGTTATTTTTGTAACGTTTATTTTGATTTATAACTAAAAGTTTCTTTTTTACTTATGTGTTTTTTATATAATGTAATAATTAGAGATTCTTTTACTTAAGATTTTTCGTTAAAAAGTGGTTACGTTTACTGCTTGATAATAATAAAAAAACAAGATCCAAGTGGTCCCATCCGCCGCTGGGCTAATATATTGAACACCTGACAGGCAGTATTAGCATTAATTAAATATAAATAAGGAGTTATTTAGCGGTTGCATTATTTATTCTGAACGAAAAAATGTTGACGAGACAATCAAATATATATAGTTCTTGAGTTGATCTCGAATTATTGTTAAGTTACGGTTCCAGTCGAGTGGTGCTGGTTTCGATCCTTACAAGGCTCTAAGACTTTTGTTAATTATCGCCAGCCAGAAGGGAAATGAAATGCGGAAGAGGCCTTAAATGGCCGAAATGAGACGTCTTAATAATAATCTCAATTACAACGATATCCCATTAAACACTACCTAGTTTGGCAAAGCGTCACGCGGCATAATTCTGTTTTATTGCCGTCTTATCGACGGCATCTTTTTGGCTCTAGCGCCCGGTCTATTGTACGTGTGCGAATCAGCATATATATTTAAATCGTTAATTACGCTACATATTATACCCATTTGCATCTTATTATCCCCGCGTTTTATTGACTCGTAATTTCTTCGTATTTACAGCCGCATAAAACTAAATAGACCATAACGCACAATATGAAACATTTAAGTGCGTATATTTAAGAAGTTTGGTCATTATTTTGAATTTTCGAGAATAATACCCGCGTAGGACTTAGTGTGGCAATAAATAGCTAATTGTAAAAATCAGTTATTCATGGCTCCGTTCGTAACCACTCTGATTAATTTAAACTAGGCAGCAGTCGAAGAGGATAGGCAACATTTTAGAGGAAATTTGAATTAACTTACTTTTTTATTCCACAACCGATTTTCCTAAAGCTTTTATCGGTATGTAAGCTCTATGGTTTAGGTATGATGTACAGGGTGTCTTTTGGACTGGGCTCAAACCTATATTTGGATACTTACTCAATTTTTATGTAGTTTTCTGTGAGAAATGTTTAATTATCATACCACCACCTTTAAAATATGTTTTTTTTAAATTTATGATTAGTCCTACATTATTTATAATTTTCGGTTAGGGAAACTCAACATAAGCATTTTCAGCGAGTGTATATGCTTATTATTTTAAATTTTGTTAGTTTCTTTGCCTGTAGTAGCATTATTTGATTTATATAATCATTTTCATGCCATCTAATTTTTTTCTGCATCAATAATTGTAGTAGAGATTATAGTAAGGGTTAATGCAATTACAAATATTATTTTTAGAAATTCGCATAAAAATTCACATTTTATTTATTATTATTTCATAATATTTTTTTAGTTTTTGTTTTTCAAGTGATGTGAATATATGATTAGTATTGAGAGATATTATAGCTTTTAGCTTATAGGGGGGTTTGGGGAGCTTTAGTAATAACATTAGCTCATGAATTGTGATCTTCAAGTTTATTTTGCTTAGCTAATTTATCAGATGGATGAGCCGATTATTTAAATAGAGGTTTTACTAGTATTGTTCTCAGATTATCTTTATGACCATCCTTCTTTAAATTTATTAGATAAAATTTTACTAACTAAATTTTGTCTCTATATTTAAATTGAAATAGCAATTTATATTTTATTTTATAGACCATTTTATGTTTTCTAATTTGCCGATATGTAGTTTGTTATTTTGATTTATACTTATTTTCTCAGATTAAAATCCAAGAGCACTTGAGGGCACCTTTAGGTTTATTATTAATAATTAATAATTCAACTTATTGAATTGGTGAAATGAAGAATTTTGTTTTGAGTAATTTTTAGACATTTTTTAAGCATTTTATTTTTTTTTTCTATTTTTTTTTAATATATATTTCGATGCACATATTCGTTTGTTAATATTTTATTTATTTTCTTTTTTTTTTAATTTATCTTTCGTTACTCCTATTGGCCTTTATTAAATTTTCATGGTAGTTTTAAAAAAGGTGTTGGACTTCTTTAGTATTTAGTACTTTTGATTTTTTTGCTGCTTCTATAAATATTAAATATAGATGTGAATATATACATACCCTCACCGACATTAAAAAAAACTTTTCTGTCGTAGTCCGATTAAAATGATTTACTTCATAATTGTATACTCATTTCAATTCCTTAAAAAATGGCATAAGTGTTGAAATATGCAGGAAAATTTGTAACTTTGCAATATTAACTCTGCTGAATGTGCTTACCTAAGGAATTTAATTTATTTTTAATATCGTGTTTTTTTAATCATCTTGATATATTTTCCTGCTTTAGAGATATACATTTTTAAACAAATCCTACACATTTTGAACATTTTTTTAATTTTCATAAAAATACATCTGTAACGCTCAGTTCCCAAACAAATACAAACCTAATTTACATAAATATACAAGTTTACAATAATCTCCAACTTCACAAAAATCTCCAAGTTCACAATCGGTGGTACAGCCTTTAGTGCAGGAACAATGGCGGCCCCCAGCTTTTAGATAGTGGAGAAGAGTCGTGGTGAGTTGTAATGCCTGAGCGCCACGCGGTTAACTTATCGCCATGCCCTGATGCTGGATCTTCAGTGAGATTCGACCAATAACCACGAATTGCTCTCATCCCCGCTGTAACCTATTGAAAAACTTGGAAGGGGAAAGAAAAAGAAATATCACCCCAATTAAAGAAAAATAACAAGTGTATATTCCGTATTGGTGACTATACTTTTAAATTAAATAAGAAAAATAACTGCTACAAGAAGAATTTCTTGTATATGTAGCTATGACAATTAATATATATATGTATGCTAAAGATGGAATATTAAAAGTAACGGTTTAAAGTTAATTAATACTTCATGTTATATCTACGGCGCCCTATGAATACGAAGACGTGATCACGTGTCGTTTACATGCCCTTGATTGGTGCTATCAACCTATACGGTACAAAAATATGATAACTTCTTCTACTTCTACACTCTAAATAACTCTAATCAATAAGCGAGAAGTTAACGTGCTAGTTCAAATTAATGTACTAGATTCATGTAAGTAAAATATTCACCTATTAAATAGTATCCGTACCAGAGGTAAATCTATATGATTACGCGTCGATACGCTATGCTTATATGCGAACAATTTGAAAAGTATTTATATTATACGACGCTGAAAAGGAGTAAAACACGCGATCAAGACTACGCTGAAATGAATTAATAACACGCCGAAACTAACCGGATTAGCTGGATAATCCAGTATACCTATGCTAACTATTGAGAATAATTCGTTACTCCCAAATAACTTGAAGGTAGCTATATTTTAAATTAAGTCAAATCATTAGTAATTTCATTAAGCAAATTCATCCGAAACTTTAATAAAGTAGCCCTAAATAACCAATCAAATAAAACACAATAATAAAATAAAACAAAATAAAAGTCCCAAAAATACTCTAGATAATATCCTAAATTAAGACTTATCTGATACGTTATCAAGCCAACAGTGAGTTCATCCAGGATCCAGGTCTTTGTCGAATCACTCGAGCGTCAAGGTCGAGAAGACACACTCCGTATGCGTGGAGGCTTGGATCAGACAGCGAGACACGCAGTCAACTTGATGGTAACTCCGAAACCACGTGTTGTCGGAGGAGTCTCAGTATGCAGTCTGGAAACTCAGGTAGGAAACCGGATCGTAAGAGGACAATGGAAGGCCCATAAAAACCAATAATCCAAAAATAAAATTCCAAAAATCCGGAAAAACCCCTGAAACAAACAGGGCAAATTAGCACGGTGATCAAGCCAAAATATGAAGGAAACAGGTACGGAACCTCAACAAATAACAGATCAAAAAAATATCTGTATCAAATTTACTCAAACAACATACCTTTAGATGTTAAACGGGGTTCAAGTGTGTGGCAGCTCTCGAAAGTCAAATCCCCAAACGTGGGTGCAGGTGGTCGAATCTACAAATCTTCCTTCATCTACAATCATCCATCAGACGAGAAACCATCGACGACCACAATCCTGCTCAAGGGCTTCGTTGAATAATCCCCTAACTGGGGCACTGTATATTTCACACTAAATATCAGTATCTCAACGAAAATTCCCAATTTCGAGAGCTCGGCACTGAAACCTACTGGTTCCTTCAAGATCACATAAAGATTAAATTGGCTTGCTCCGAAAATGACGAGCTAGCAGAATTAACATCGCGCCGGCCCAACATACTATGTTGCCAGAAGCGTCCCTATTTGTGACAAAGTACTAGAAAGTTATGATGTCATACTACCGGATTCACCAAATCAAGCGCTAAAGCGACTCATTATCGAAATGATTTAAATCAGTCAGAATCTACTTTTATATGCTTGGTGGGAATATATAACCCACGCGTTATGCGGCAGTCTAAAATTACAATCAACACACACCACTAATAGCATTATGCCAAATAAGGCATTAACTTGGCAACCGTGTCGACCGTGAAGGCCACGCGCTTGTCCAGAAAGCTATCACTTATACCGCCAAAATTATCCTCCACAGACTATGTGAAACATAGACCAATTTCGTTCGCGTCGGTAGAATCTACTCCGAGCTGAAATATTATCGAACATTAATAATGGAGAGTCCGTGTAACACTGCGTCAATATGCAAGCCTAGAGGGCTAAATATTGATATAATCAGCAAATTCAAGCGTATGATAGCTAAATCCTACAATAAATGCAACGCGAATTAGAGTGGTTCTCGAGTCGATATCGACGGAGGGATCCGATGCGCTTTCCACCGATCGTGTAGTCTATGGTTTAAAACCGGAGTGACATGACATACTTCTAACAAACGTCTATGTTTCATTCCCAAAATGGAAATATTCCGTAATCACCTAAGCAAAACAATATATTATCAAGTATAAATCAACGAGAAAATTACCACAGAATGACCATCAAGTATACAAAAAGTAAGTTATAATTACAGTGTTAGATATCCCTAAATAACCTTAAAATATAACTCGGCATGTCCAAACTCCAATTACGCGGCTAATCTGTAAACAATCTATCACTGTTGTTTTATTTTAGACACAACCCTCCAAGAAAGGCTGAAATGCATTCCAGATGCCCAAAATACTTCGAATCAGCAATTAAAGATCCATAATTAGCAAGGTCGAAAACAGTGGATGGCCATCAAGTTGTATTATCGAACTGAAATAATGAAACCAAGCCAAATGATTAGAAGAAGGGTTTCTTTCTCCATTTAGAAAGACGGCATAATAGGACAAAACCCAGGGGAAAATACCAATATACAACGAAGCTTTGTGGTTCCAGCTGCAACAATATATCGTGTGTGTAAAGTTAATTCGTTCAAAAGAAAGCATGTGCATTTGATATATCAAGACATAAATATGAACTATTTGCTTTAGAATACCTAGTTTAATGGATTGGGTTCCATGCTTTTCCAATACTAGTCCTATTGTGGTGATTATCTAATTTTTGTAGTCTACTTTAATAAATAATATGATGTTTGATTCTTTTCCCTCCAGAAATAGATCAATTTTAGTCGACTATAGTCGACCACGCACGTAAATTTTTATTTTTGTCCTTCGCCATTTCGTCCAGAAACCAGGTGATAGTATAATATATAATCGTAGCCTGTTACACATCAAAATAAGTGACAAAATAATATTAAGTACTAGAAATAAAAACAGGGCGTATTTTACACCCGAGTACGAATAACTGCTTCCATAAATATTCCTTCAATGAGATGCTGAATCTGACTTTGATCGATTTAATTCCATTCTTGGATTAGTGCTTCTTTTAATTCGATCAAGTTTCTCGATGCCGGAACTCGACTTATTCCATGTGCTTTATGGGATTAAAGTCTGGGCTACGTGGGGGTTAGTTCTTTTTTCGTACGTCTACGTCGTCTAAGCATTGGGTAACAACTATTACATTATCCTGCACTAGAATAAAGTTGTCAATTCATTTGAAGTAAAGTAGTTGTCGCTTAATGCTAGTCCTGAACTGTTTTCCCTTTAGTGAGATCTAAGTTATCCTACCTATCACTACATAAACCCTTAATATCCAAATTATTCTTTTTCCTTTCGTTTTCATTCTCATTGACTAAATTATTTCTTGGTTTAGCTGCGCTTTAATCGTTCTCTATTTTGTATTCCTCCAACAGCTCTATGATTATCTTATTCTTTCGAATTTTTTCATCGACTTTGTTTGGGTTAAATTCAATAATAATTGGGAAATAATCTTAACGCTAGTCTTAAACAGTTTTGCCTTTAGTGACATCTAAGTTATCCTACCTATCACTACATAAACCGTTAATAACCAAATTATTCTTTTTCTTTTCATTTTCATCACTCACTGTATTCTTTACTTGGTTTAGCTGCGCTTTAATTATTTTCTCTTTTATATTCCTCCAACATCTCTGTGATTATCTTATTCTTTTGAATTTCTTCATCGACTTAGTTTGGGTTAAATTCAACAATAATTGCGAAATAATCTCTGCCTGAACAACACATCCTTCAAATTTCGCTTTTGAGTAAGCATTCCCATAAGCAGCTCCTCAGGATATTACACCATAATTCATTATAGACTCGACCAAAGCTATATAAACAATCTTCATCGCCTTAAACGTTCAAACTGTCTTAATTGAAAAAAAATATTAGCTTCCTTAATTTGCTTGTAATATACTCACAGTGAGTATTTCATCTGATAAATTGATCAAACGAAACTTCAATATATTTAGCCTCTGCACTGCACTGGTGTAATAAAAACTAAATTCTAAGTTTTTATTACACCAGTTCAGTTCAAGTCCAGGTTACAACCATCGGAATGAGCTGTTAACGCATTATTTGTTTGGTAGGTTTTGTTTTTTTATTGAAAATGAAATGAGCAGATTTTTAGCTATAGTTAAGTCAAGGTTAGAGCTTCCCAATAAATAAACAAAACCTACAACTTTTACGTTTTATTTCTATCGAGTACATCAGTATCGTCCGACTCTGCCCAAGTCTGCCTTCTGAAAATGACCCTCTATATATAGAAGAAACAAGATTAGGCCTTCACTGTACTCTGTAGTACACCAAACTTTGAGTTCTTCCATTAAAAAATTACCGAAAAATATGTAAAGCTCTACCCCTTATACGAGCAAGTTCGAATCTGTTTAGTATGCTTTGGTCTGGTACAGTGTGTCAAAGGCCATTAGGAGGTGAAGAAATATAACCAGTGGCTTTAAACCCTATACAATTTTTAAGTTTCCAGAACCATATTGAGAACCAGATTCACATTCTTGTGATTAAGGAACTTATTTATCTTCTTCTTTATGCATTTCTCTACTACTTTATTGCATTACTTGCAATTGCAATTGACCTATAATTATTAATAGCCTCCAGATTTATGCAATGGAGTAATTAATTATAGACCGTTTGAAAATTTGCAGGTAGGTATATCCCTGTTTTATATTATAGAGTTCATCAAATCTTTATCACGTGAGTCTGGGTTCTTTAGTCATTTAATTACTTGAAGCATGGCCAAATCGGTATCTTGACTCAAAAATATGGAATTATTGTTACTTGTTCCATGGAAGTCAAGAGGAGAGCTACGTTCGCCGCTCCTATCAGCGCTTTTCTTACCAAATGCCGAGATGTAATTATTAAAGTCATTTGAAGCACCTAAGTCGTCGCTTACCTCTGTCCCTGCAGTATTTTTAATTAGACTTAAACAGTTTTTCCTTTATTGGCATATAAAGTATCCTACCCATCAATACATAAACCGTTAATAACCAAATTATTATTTTCCTTCCCTCATTCACTATATTCATTATTTGATTTAGCTCCGCTTTAAGAACATCGTTTTCTCTTTTACATTCTTCAAACATCTTCATGATTATCTTATTATTTTGAATTTCTTCATAAAGTTTATGTGAGCTAAATTCGTCCGATTCATTTTTTGTTTCAAATCTAAAATAAGTCGTTTTAAAGAGTCAGCATCACCCCCCCTGACTCTTTACTTATTCATTTGACCTACTAGTGTTGTTTATGGCCGCAGAATGTTTAACTTCACCATTTTTCTGGGTGCAATTTTATATTAAAGCCACTTAATCCAGCACACGATGTAGAAAAATAACTTTTGCAATTCTTTCATGGAACACGAAATTGCTTTCTTGGAATTTTTTTGCTGCATATCCCGAATTGTACAAAAAGCAGAACCATCGGAAACCGTACTGGGCAACTATGGTACCCCAGGCAGAACAAACGCGGTGGCAATTTACTCCATTTCCTATTAGAAATAAATATGTAGCAAATGAACAGCTTTTTCTACAAGAAGCCACACAGACGATGGACGTGGCAAAGCCCTGATGGTAACAGCAAAAACCAAATCGACTTTATTTTCACTGATAAAAGATATACTATCAAAAATGTTACAGTACTGAACAAATTCGCTACATCGATTACTGAGACCGACAATAGAGATATCACTAAGCGTGGAGAGACATAGCATGATAAACAACAAAAATAACCATCCATCGCATAAGAAGAGACATCCAAATTCGAACAATACATGACAGACTCCCTAAACCTAAACCCTCCAACAAACGATATTAACAGCCTCAACAGTATAATAACCGAATCAATCGGAGATGCCCAAGATAAATTCTGTCCGAAAAACCAACAAGAATGAAAAATAAGTCCGAAACGAGAGCAAAAATGGAACAGAGAAGGAAATTAAGAGAGGAAAATGCAAGCCAAAGAGAATTGAACATAATCAACAAGGATATATCGAAAGCCATAAAGAAAGATTTGAGGAAGTATAAAAATGAACAATACGAACTATAGAAGAAAATAAAGGTACAAAAGTATTAACGAAAAACTATCTACTTGGAAAATACATTACACAAAACAGAGAAGAAATACTGCGTATAGTTGAACAGTTCTATGGAGAGCTATACGCATACCAGCATCAAATGATAGAAACCTAGGAAAATGATGTAAACCAAGGCTCAGAAGGAATTCCGGATATAACGACAGACGGAATAAAATACACTCATAGAAAGATGAAAAGGGGCAAAACTCCGGGAGAAAATTGAATGAGAACAGAAGCAATCAAAAATGGGGGACAAGAGCTAATAATAAATTACAGAAACTATTTAACTTGTGTCTGCATAAGCAAGAAATCCCTGAAAAATGGCATAATGATATAACTATCATCTTCCACAAAAAGGGAGATTGCACTGACCTTGAGAATTACAGACCCATTAGCCTGCTAAATCATCTATGTAAATTATATACACGTATACTTATCAACAGGATGCAAAGAAAATTCGGTTTCTATCAATCGCGACAGCAGGCTGGGTTTCGCTCAGGGTATGGTACAAATGACCACCTACAATATCTGCAGAAATTAATTGAAAAAACCATCGAATACAACACACCATTGGTATTGATCTCTGTAGACTTTCGCAAAGCTTTCGACACGGTAAATATTGAAGCTATCCTAAGGTCTGGACCAATGCAGAATAGATTATCACTACCCTAACATCACCAGGAATATATACGAAAATACAGCAACTACAACAGCTACTATAAAGTTTTATAGTGGAATTCCCCGGGACCACCAAGATAATAGACATCAGGAGTGGGGTAAGACAAGGCGACACTATGTCTCCAAAATTATTCTCAACAGTATTAGAATATGCTTTTAGAACGTAGAATTAAGAAAGCAACGAGATAAGAGCTGACGGAGAATAACCTTCGCTTTGCGGATATCATAGTGTTGATAACAGATGACCTAATAGAGGCTAAAAGCATACTGGAAGAAATGATTACATCAACAGGGACTGAAAATTATCGAAACCAAAAATAAAATGGTGACAAACCTAATACCCAGTGACAACATTAAGATCGGACAAGAAGAGATTGAACTCACATACAAATATACATATCTTGGACACGAGATAAAAATAGGTAGAGATAACAAGACATGTGAGTTACAAAGAGGAATATCCCTGAGCTGGGTTGCCTACGGCAAACTAAGATACATCTTTAAATCTGGCATGCCCATCATCATCAATAGAAGGGTGTTCAACCAGTGTGTCTTGCCAGTTCTCACATACGGGGCCGAAACACTTACTCTTACAAAAAATCAGTAGAACAGTTAAAAATAACCCAAAGAAAAATGGAACGTTCAATGCTTGGCCTAACGCGGAGCGACAGAGTAAGAGATGAGGAGATACGTAGAAGATCACTGGTAGATGATGTTATTGAACGCATTGTGAAGCTCAAATGGAGATGGACTGAACATGTGGCAAGATTGCGAGATGGGAAATGGACGAAGAAGATTTTTGAATGGAGGCCAAGGAGTGACACACGTAGCCGTGGTGGTGGAAAAACCTTGTGGAGGCCTATGTTCAGCAGTGGTCGGAAACAGAGGCTATATGATGATGATGATGTTGATGATGAGGATGATCATGATGATGATGATAATGATGATGATGATATCCCGTACGGAAGATTTTTAGTTGGCGCCATCTTATATTAATATCATTGCAGATCTATGGTAACTTCAAATGTGTGGAGTTCCTGAAATGTGCTTTCTCAACTGACACTTCTTCAACATTATAATATAACTGATAAAATTAAAATACTACTTAAATATAACAGAATTATAATATCTTAATTTCTGGATCCCTGGCCTCTCAAATATCTCTGATAATGAAAAAAACGATAACGTGGCTACAATCGGGAGAGATCAGAATATTCCGAAAAATGTTAAATCTGATAAAGGGTACTGTACTTTGATATTAAATCGAATAATAGTTGTCAATTTAAAGGAAGAAATTACGCTCAAATAAGTGAACCCTTCCCGTTTATAAATGGATGCCATATTATTAGAATGCGTTTTAATCATTGTTCAACTAGAGAGCATCACTGTAAAGTGATTGTGGTTCAACCGAAAATCTAAATCATATATTCTTAGAATGTCCTATAAATAGTATTCCATATGTCGATATGTATGAAGAGTTCCGAGATTTGGGAGTTAGCCCCCTTTCAATATGATTACGGTTCTATCTAATATAAAATCAGATATTTGCAAATTGAGAATTGCTTTCTTAAACTATAGTGATTCAAGCTTTAAGCATGATTCATTGCAATATTTATTTTTCTTCCTATATCGCTTAGTTCCAGCGGTACTCATTTATACGAATCCTTTTTACCTGACGCAGTGCCTTTTGCGTAGTTTCTTCACTGCGCGGGAGCGATTTTTGTTTTAATAAGGGGTTTAGGAAAAGCTGCTTCCAGCCACCTCGCCCAGATCTAGTAGCGAGATAGTGTCGGGTTGGCGCCCTATTCCGAGAGTAACCGACCTACTAAAACCCTTTCCCCTTTGGTACTTAAGCAGGTATCTCTTCTCCGGACTGCGCGGGCATTACTTCAAGAAGAGGTTTCCTTATTGCATTCTCCTTTTTTAGGTCTGCATTTTGGTCAGTTTACTCTCTGTTTCTTCTTTTTACGATAAGTATGTCTCTGGCCATTAGCTGAATCTGTTTCCAGCATTCTTCACTTCGCATCATATTGTTAATAAGGTTTTCGGGAGTGATTTCTCCCACTTTCTGCTCCATTCTCTCTCTGTTCGATCTCCATCTTTGAAGTGGAAAAGCGTATGCTCTGCGTCATCATAGAGTCCGCAGGCATAACAGGAATCAGTGGTGCTCAGTTGGAATCTGTTAAAGTAGGCCTCAAGGTATTCATGTCCAGTGAGCATTTGAGTTAGGTAAAAGTCAGTGTCTTCGTGCTTTCGATTAATCTAAGGTCGTATGTCAGTTATTAGTCTTCTGGTCCATCCACCCGTTGCGTTTTCACTTTTCCATTTCGGTTGCCATGTCTCCTCCATTGATTCGTGGATCGTTCCTTTGCTTCCTCTGCCTTCTTCCTCCAATCTGATACGTTGCCTTGCTAGCAGGTCTATAGGCGGGATTCTCGCCAGGACTAGAAGGGCCTGGGTAGAAGTTGTACGAAATACACTGATTATCCGAATTGCGGCTCTTTGCACTTTTAAATATACGTTTTGGTATATTTTCTTTTCCATCGCCTTTGCGCACATGACCGCTCCATATAGCAAGATGGATTGGGCTACCGAGGACAGTACTCTTCTACTACCCTCTGTGGGTCCTCCCAGCTTAGGCATTATTCCCGCGATTGTATTTTGGGCTTTATTTGCTCGTTCTGCCGTTTTGTGAACATGGTCTTTCATTGTCATGTTACGGTTTAGGTATACCCCCAGTTACTTTAGGTATTCCTGACTTCTCATCTCCATACCTTCCAGTGTCAATACGATATGTTTGGTTTTCCTACCTGCCGTTACCAATACCGTCAGCGTAACCAACTGTGACAACACCATCTAGGGTATTTAGTCTGAGTACTTGGTCATAGAAAATATTACACAGTCCCAACACTGATCCCTGCGGGACGCTGCATGTAACCCGCATTATTCCATTTTTTCCTATCAGTGGAGTCCTGTCCTCAAAGTAACTGATAATCATATTGTATAGGTATGGTGCTACGTTTCGAATCCGTAGTTCGTTCAGCATTAAGTATCAGGGTGCTGAGTTGAATGCGTTTTTAACGTCAATCGTTATCATGGCACATAGTCTTGGTCTTGATCTAACTTCGTCAATCTTCTCCTTTGTCTTTTTAAGTGCAGTAATGGTCGACTTGCTCTCCTGGAATCCGAACTGAGACTCAAAGACACCCCCATTTCTACGTATCCCTTCTTTGAGTCTTCCGAGCAGCAGCTGTTCTAACAGCTTCCCCAGCACGTTCAGTACGCATATATGTTTTGTCCGACTGACCTGGCCTTTTTTTTCTCCATGAGGACTAGTCTAGCTACTTTCCAAGGTTCAGGAAATATCCCCGTTTGCAGCAGATGATCCAGCAGCTGTAGACATATGTCTATATGGGCCGTGACAACTGCTTTTATTACTTCTAGTGGTAACATGTCGGGTCCTGGTGACTTTTTGTCTTTAAGTTTTGATCTCATGCGCGGAAAGAGAGGTATTTCGTTTGCCAGCACGTTTTTCTCACACATGTTCCTACTTGTTGTGCGGGGAAGAGCATCTTC
>MU186590.1:73118-84777 GCA_016904865.1 Pissodes strobi | reverse complement strand
CATGCATGACGGATAATGCTCGTTTGGCATTGCGAAGATGCTCTTCCACGCACAACAAGTAGGAACATGTGTAAGAAGAAATGTGCTGGCAAAGGAAATACTTCTTTTTATCGCGCATGAGATCAAAACTTAAGGACAAAAAGTCACCAGGACCCGACATGTTACCACTAGAAGTAATAAAATCAGTTGTCACGGCCCATATAGACATATGTCTACAACTGATGAATCATCTGCTGCAAACGGGAATATTTCCTGAACCTTGGAAAGTAGCTAGACTAGTCCCCATGGAGAAAAAAAAAGGCCAGGTCAGTTGGACAAAACATATAGACCTATATGCGTACTGAACGTGCTGGGGAAGCTGTTAGAACAGCTGCTGCTCGGAAGTGAAAGAAGAGATACGTAGAAATAGGGATCTCTCCGAGTCTCAGTTCGGATTCCAGGAGAGCAAGTCGACCATTACTGCACTTAAAAAGACAAAGGAGAAGATTGACGAAGTTATATCAAGACCAAGATGCAGACGGGGATTATCTGCCATGATAACGATTGGCGTTAAAAACGCATTCAACTCAGTACCCTGGTATTAAGTGCAGATAATGCTGAACGAACTACGGATTCGAAACGTAGCACTATACCTATACAATATGATTATCAGTTACTTTGAGGACAGGACTATACTGATAGGAAAAAATGGAATATTGCGGGTTACATGCGGCGTCACGCAGGGATCAGTGTTGGGACTGTGGAATATTTTCTATCACGAAGTACTCAGACTAAATACCCTAGATGGTGTTGCCACAGTTGGTTACACTGACGGAATTGGTAACGGCAGGTAAAAAAACCAAACATATCGTATTAACACTGGAAGGTATGGAGATAAGAAGTCAGGAATACCTAAAGTACCTGCGGGTATACCTAAACCGTAACAAGACAATGAAAGACCATGCTCACAAAACCGCAGAACGAGCAAATAAAGCCCTAAATACAATAGCGGGAATAATGCCTAAGCTGGGAGGACCCAGAGAGGGTAGTAGAAGAGTACTGTCCTCGGTAGCCCAATCCATCATGCTATATGGAGCGGTCATGTGAGCAAAGGCAATGGAAAAGAAAATATACCAAAACGTATATTTAAAAGTGCAAAGAAGAGTAGCAATTCGGATCATCAGTGCATTTCGTACGACTTCTACCCAGGCCCTTCCAGTCCTGGCAAGAACCCCGCCTATAAACCTGCTAGCAAGGCAACGTATCAGAATGGAGGAAGAAGGCAGAGAAAACAAAGGAACGATATACGAATCAATGGAAGAGACATGGCAACAGAAATGGAAAAGTGAAAACGCACCGGCTGGATGGACCAGAAGACTAATAACTGACATACGACCTTAGATTAATCGAAAGCACAAAGACACTGACTTTTACCTAACTCAAATACTCACTGGACATGAATACTTTGAGGCCTACTTTAACAGATTCCAACTGAGTACCACTGATTCTTGTTACGCCTGCGGACTCTATGATGACGCAGAGCGTACGTTTTTCCACTGTCCAAGATGGAGATCGAATAGAGGGAGAGTGAAGCAAAAAGTGGGAGTAATCACTCCCGAAAACCTAATTAACAATATGATGCGAAGTGAAGAATGCTGGAAACAGATTTAGCTAATGGCCAGAGACATACTTATCGCAAAAAGAAGAAAAATAGAGTAAATTGACCAAAATGCAGACCTAAAAAAAGAGAATGCAATAAGGAAACCTCTTCTTAAAGTAATGCCCCCGCAGTCCGGACAAGAGATACCTGCTTAATTTCCAAAGGGGAAAGGGTTTTAGTCGGTCAGTTACTCTCGGAATAGAGCGCCAACCCGACACTATCCCGCTACTAGATCTGGGCGAGGTGGCTGGAAGCAGCTTTTCCTAAACCCTTTATTAAAAAAAATTCGCTCCCACGCAGGGAAGAAACTACGCAAATGGCACTGCGTCAGGTAAAAAGGATTCGTATAAATGAGTACCGCTGGAACTAAGCGATATAGGAAGAAAAATAAATATTGCAATGAATCATGCTTAAAGCTTGTATCACTATAGTTTAAGATAGCAATTCTCAATTTGCAAATATCTGAATTTATATTAGATAGGACCGTAATCATATTGAAAGGGGGCTAACTCCCAAATCTCGGAACTCTTCATACATATCGATATATGGAATACTATTTATAGGACATTCTAAGAATATATGATTTAGATTTTCGGTTGAACCACAATCACTTTATAAAGATGCTCTCTAGTTGAACAATGTTTAAAACGCATTCTAATAATATGACATCCATTTATAAACGGGAAGGGTTCACTTATTTGAGCGTAATTTCTTCCTTTAAATTGACAACTCTTATTCCATTTAATATCAATGTGCAGTACCCTTTATCCGATTTAATATTTTTCGGAATATTCAGATCTCTCCCGATTCTAGCCACGTTATCGGTTTTTTCATTATCAGAAATATTTGAGAGGCCTGGGATCCAGAAATTAATATATTAGAATTCTGTTATATTTAAGTAGTATTTTAATTTTATTATTTATATTATAATGATGAGGAAGTATCAGTTGAGAAAGCACATTTCAGGAACTCCACACTTTTGAAGTCCCCATAGATCTGCGATGATATTCATATAAGATGGCTCCAACTAAAAATCGTCCGGGGGGGATATCATCATCATTATCATCATCCTCATCATCATATAGTCTCTGTTTCCGACCACTGCTGGACATAGACCTCCTCCAGGTTTTTCCACCACACGGCTACGTGTGTCACTCCTTGGCCTCAATTGAAGAAGCTTCTTCGTCCATCTCCCATCTCGCAATCTTGCCACATGTCCCGTCCATCTCCATTTGAGCTAAGCAATGTGTTCAATACAACAATCTAGCCGTGCTCTTCTACGTATCTCCTAATTTTTTACTCTGTCTCTCAGCGTTAGTCCGAGCATTGCACGTTCCATTTTTCTTTGGGTTATTTTTAACTGTTCTACTGATTTTTTGTAAGTGTAAGTGTTTAGGCCCCGTATGTGAGAACTGGCAAGATACATTGGTTCAACGCCCTTCTTTTGATGATGATGGACACGTCAAATTTAAAGACGTAACTTAATTTGCCGTATGCAGCCCAGCTCAGAGATATTCTGCTTTGTAGCTCACATGTCTCCGCTTATTTTTATTTCGTGTCCCAGATATGTATATTTGTATGTGAGTTCAATCCCTTCTTATCCAATCTTAATGTTGTCACTGGGTATTAAGTTTGTCATCATTTTGGTTTTGATTTCGTTACGTTTCAGTCCCACCCTCCCTGTTGCTCTAATTATTTCTTCCAGCATGTCTTTAGCTTCTTTTAGGTCATCTGTTATCAACACTATGTCATCCGCAAAGTGAAGGTTATTTAAGTATTCCCCGTCAACTCTTATTCCTTTGCTCTCCCAATTCAACGCTTTCAAAGATTATTCTATTACTATTGAAAATAATTTTAGTGACATAGTGTCGCCTTGTCTTACTCCTCTCCTGATGTCCATTTTGTTTCTGATCTCGTGGAATTTTATAGTAGCTCTTGCATTTTCATAAATATATCTACCTTAGGGTAGTAATAATCTATTCTGCATTGCTCCAGCGACCTTAGGATAGCTTCGATAGTCCCCGTGTCGAAAGTTTTGCGAAAGTCTCCAAAGATCAATACCAAGGGTCTGTTGTATTCGATGGTATTTTCAATTAAGATCTTCAGACATAGGTGGTCATTTTTATTTCTCAATTGTCCTACTCCATATTATTGGAAGCAAGGCAATTGATCGATAGTTTGACGGCGTGTTTTCTTGCCTTTTTTCGGAACAGGATGCACTTGATCGACTTCCCAAGAAGATGGTTAAATCCTTTTTTGGTAAGACAGAAAAAAAAGTCTGGAAAAACGGGTGTTAGATCGTTGGCGCAGTTCTTTGATACGATGGCAGGTATTCCGTCCGGTCCTGATGCTTTTTGCTTATCTAGTTCTTTAAGGATTTTACGAATATCACGGTGCTGAAACTTGACTTCTGCCGTGGTAATGTTGATGTTCGATATGGTGGGGAGAGCCTTGCCTTGGGGGACGTCTAAGGTAGAGTGCAATGAAAAAATGTTGGCAGGCATGTTTGCTTTTTCCTTGGCTGTAGTCGCCGTGATGCCACGTTCGTCCGTCAAAGGTGGGAGAGACGTTTTTAGAAGATGAATTCATTCAGACTGGACATGAAACATAGAAAACACTTCACCTTTCTATGTATGGAAATCATTGAAAATCAAAATAAAAAGCAGAAAATATCGAGGAAAATAGAAAACCAGACAAAGAAGAAAATAAAACGAAAATCGCACAATATGTGATAAAAGAAATTACCCCGGCAATTACCAACAGTTCACTTGAACCAGTTAATTCCGAATCACAGGTGTTTGTGTAAGATTGTTCTGATATCAATATTAACCAAATGACAACACAAAAACAAATTGTAATTTTTAATACGCCATCTACATCTAACTTCGCTTTGCAACCAGATATTACCCCCCCCCCCCCCCCCAAGCTTATAGATACTTCATTACTAAAAGAACAAGTCCATTTAAAAATGCACAAAAAAGAAAAAATTCCATTTGCCGATGTGGCAAGAATACCATAGAAGGAAAGAAATGGGGAAAATGAAAAAGAGGAAGAAAAAGAGAAAAGGGCAGAAACCAGAAGACAAATAGCATCGCGAAAAGCAGAAATGAAAATTGATAAAAAAGAAGAATTGAAGAGAAAGAAAAGGGAAAGCTCTGAAAGTTCTACTGAAACAGTGGAGAAGCATGGATGATCACGATGAAGAGTTTAATGAAAACACAGAAGAAGCCGATGTTCCTTCATTCCAAGGCTCAGGTTTATCCCATGATGATATTCAAGTTGGAGATTTTTTAGTTGCAAAATACATGTGACGGAAAAGGGAAAAAACTTGTTTCAGATATGTTTGCATCTTACGTAAAAAAGCACCAAAAATGAAAAGGAAGTTGTGTCGCTTAAATCAACAGAAAAATCATGCTTCAAACTAATAGATAATGATATCTCTGTCATAAGATATGACGACATTATTGAGAAATTACCTTACCTGAACTGCAAGCCTCAGACGACAGAATTAAATATGTATTTTCACCTCAGTTCTGTTGAACCTCTGTTTAGGTTCTATTATTTTAAGATAATAAATGTTCACTTATGGCAATCACTGGTGTGTCTATTAACGGTCCTTAAAAAAATTGGCCGTCAATAACTGGTGTCATGGAAGGCATTTTTTTTAGTCATTAAATACTAATTTTTTAATGAATATTATAAAATTAGTCTATAGTTTAAGGATGAAACAAACACAAAAACATGTTGTGAAAGCTTAAAAAAATATATTTCGTATATGCGAATTTTAGAGGACAAATCTGTATCTTGCCAATAACTGGCCCGTTTACCTTATTTTCCCTCGTGGTCAACTTTGGTTCAACTATCTCGTTGTAGGCGACAAACCCTCCTAATCAAGGTCAGAATATATTTTTTTATCTTTATTTATTTTTGAAAATAAGTTATTGGCAAAACGCTCTTTAACCCAAACTAATCCATAAAGTAGAAATAATAGAAATATTTTCCATATGGGAAGCTTTCGCCATACAGTGATTCTGTAAACTTGCACAAATAAACGACAAGCTCATTGTTTTAATGATCTCAGTTCAACAAAAGATGATTTCATAAATTTTACGCATTTTATCTTTCAATTTTAAAATGATTTGGCAGTCCAAAAGGAGCAATTCCTCTCACAGTACAGCAGAGGATTTAAAAAGCCTCGTCGAATATCACGCCTTATTCTCTTATTAAATAATATCTCTCAAGATTTTCGCTAAAAATATGGGTATCTGTGGCTAAGAATAAAAATTGAGAATAAATTTGCCATTTAAATATTATGAAAACACGTGCACCAACCCAAGAGGGCAAAACGTGTAATACATCACTTCGGTGCCACGTGATGACGAAACTGGAGATAATTAATACGCGAAAGAATTACGGTAAACTTAATTTAATTTATTAGTGTGTATAATGTGTTTTTATAACTCTAATCGCTTTTTAAAGGTGTGTCAACTCCTACTAAGTATTAAGTTTTAAAAGGATTTATGGAAGTGAAAAAATAAATGAGACTGAAAATGAACTACGCTTATTTCCTTAGGATTTTTTAATTAATGGTTATATATTGGCCGCAATAAAATATTTGTCTATTTATCTTGGGTGCGACATTGTTTATTTTTAGGTTAATTTAGATGGTTTTTTTGTCGGGCCAGAATTTATGGTCAGTTAAGTTTCCTTGAAAACGTAGGATGTCGCTATATCTGTTCCGTATACAACGTTTTTAACGGGAAGAATTTGTAATTTATCAGCATAGGTTTTCTTATACATATATCGTCTTTCTATTTGGATTTTTCGTGAATCAACTTGTACAAAAACTCTTCTGCGTGCGACTATTTCAATAAATGTGAAAGTGACTTTGATCTAACGTTTAATTTGAAGCAATTTATAGCGGCTACTATTGGTCACGTTTAGGGCTAGTTAACGTTTAATAAAATAAACAGAACACTAGTGATACAAACATTAAAAGCTCACAACTTTTGTCTAGCGTAATCAAAATCACTTTATATAGTTGGACACTGCCATTTTTCTGTCAAAAATAACTACTTAGGTACCTTTTTATTTTAGGAGTATTTTATCATTTATTTTTGTTTTATTGAAACGAGAGTAGGGGAAGTCCGACTACAGTAGCCACCTCTTTATTTTGGCGCTTAAACTTTTACTCTAATATAATTTTTATATTTTTATTTGTGGGGTTATATTTGTTACACTAATAACATTACCCATTCGCTGCTAAAAGCAAAATTTCGCCTAAGAAATATATTTATTAATTATATGCTAATTGGCCAGTGTATCTACCCTCCATATTGTGTACAGTGGCCATACGTAGGAGAGGTTCGTGGCCTCTCGGTTATCAATAAATTACTTATCAAAGTGTAATGTTTATTAATTAACATTAAGACAAGACTAAATCTGGATCAGTTAAGTGCAATTCTATATCTTGAAGCAAAAAGATATTTAGGTCTTCAACTAGTGGGAAAACAATGGTATTTCCTTTCTTCTTTAGAAAATTAATTTCATATTCCTCGTTACTTTTTTTTTATCACCTTACCAACATAATATTTACATTTCTTTTGCTAGTAAATTTGACTAAGACAAAATACAGTGTGCTTTTGGATCTTTAAAGTTTTTTGCCTTATCGTCGATTTCTTCATCGAAGTCTGCAAAATCATATAAGGTCATATCATCTTCCTCTGAAGTGGATAAATCGGCAGTCTCTTGTATGAGTTTTTAACAGTTTTTTGATTTTTATTTTAATTAAAACAATTATGCTTCTCCTCAGGTGTTTTGTTTATTCTCAGCTTTATAATAATAATAATAATAATAATAATAATAACACTAATAATATAAATAATAACAATAATAATAATAATAATAATACTAGTAATAATAATAATAATAATAATATGCTTTATTGTCAAAAAATTTAAAAATTTTTAGAAAAAGCTAGAGTTAGAGTACAAAACATACGAAACATATAAAAACACAAACATACAATGAAAAAAAAAAGAAAAACCAACCACCCAAACTATACAAAACTTTATACAATTGTGCAATTTGTACGTGGTCAAAATTTCCTGAAATATTATATAAAACAATAAATATCAAAATATTTAACCATTTAAATATCAAATACTAAACACTAAACACCAAACATTAAACCAGTGCGTAAGATGCTCAAAATTAAGTATTAATAAAACAGTCGTTCACTGCGTATAAGGCTCTCTCCAGTTATTGCCTTTATTTCAAATGGCAGATAATTGTACATTTTTTGCATTGTACAGTATAGAGCTTTTAACTAACTATCAGCGTGGGGTTGGCAGATAAAGATCATGCTCCGTATTCCTAAGTGGATAGTTATGAGATGGCCTTTCTGAAATAGCAGATACATGTTTGCGGATTAAGCAATCGAATTCAAATATGAATAAGGAAAGAAGAGGTAATGTTTTAAATATTTTAAAGAAATCCTGGCAGTGAGTTCTGCTGTTTAGTCTTATTGGGTATCGAACAGCTCTCTTTTGTAATTTGAAAATACGCTCAAATTGAGACGTACAACACGTACCCCAGAATGAAAGAACGTATCGGAGATGCGACGCAAAAAGGACATAATAGACTGTTCTAGCAATTGACGACTTAATCTCCCTGGAAACCGTTCTTAGCGCAAAACAAGCTGAACTTAATTGTTTTGATAAGGCATCGATGTGCAAGTCGCAATTTAAATGGTTGTCCACAACAAGCCCCAAGAATTTCACAGATTCAACGACGTCAATAGTGATGTTACTAAGTACAAAAGATTGCAACGTACTTTTTATATGACAGATCTTTAGTTTTAGAAACGTTAAGGCACAGGAGATTAGAATTGCATCATGATTTAATGGTGATTAAGTCACTAGATATAGTTCCGTGAAGCGCCGTAATATCCGAGTTGCTCCAAGTGAAACTAGTATCGTTCGCAAAGAGACAGACTTTACCGCTAATGTCCAGACAAGCAATGTCATTGATAAACAGCAAAAACAAAATAGGAACTAGTACTGAACCCTGGGGTACTCCACAACCTATTGGCTTACAAGAAGACATCGACGTATCAACCCTTACAAGCTGACTTCTGTTATTAAGATATGACTTAAACCATTCAAGAGGCACTCCTCTGAATCCGTAGTACTGCAATTTGTTAATTAAGATAATAATATTATGATTTACACATTCGAAAGTTTTAGGGAAATCACAGAAAATTGTTGCTACAGAGTGATGGCTGTTCAGGTTCGAGTATACATAATTAAAGAGAGAAAACATACCACCAATTGGGCGTTTGTAGATTAAAAATCCAAATTGATGGATAGTAAGTATTTTATATTTAGAGAGAAACGATAGAAGCCTTTTTTAATCAATCTTTCAATGATCTTTGATAATGTGGGAAGGAGTGCAATTGAGCGATAGTTCGAAGCTTGGTCTTTATCTCGTCCTTTATGCAAAGGAATTATTATTGCCGTCTTGAGACAGTTTGGAAAAACCCCATTTGGGAATGACTTGTTAATTAAAGTAGTAAGATGGTTTTATGTGCAATTTCGGCAGGTTTGAGAACATTTTCAGAGTAAGCTCATCAGTCCCAGATGAGGATTTGTTTTAATATCTTTAATTGTATTGCTAAGCTCAGCTGATGCTACAGGCGTAAAGAAGATACTGTATAAATTAACATTAGCATTAGAGAGATATGACAGTTGATCATGAGAAGGAGTTATGATGTTCATTAAATCTTTAGCCACATTTACAAAGTACTTGTTTAGGTTATTAGGTGAATTAGCGATTGTGGTAGACGAAGAAGTCTTATACCTTAAGTCATTCACATTAGACCATGCATGATTCTTTAGCAACGTTACTGGATTTAGCCAGCCTCTCATTATAATAAATGCACTTGGCAGCTTTTATAGTCTTATGATAGACTTTTCTGTAGAGTTTCAATTAATCATAAAAAGGCGCTGTCCGAGTATTTTTTAGGTGAGATAAAGAACGCAACATTATAGTGTTCTTCCCTTAATCTTTCATAAACTGAGGTATCTGCCAATACCTCAGTAGATTTACCTTTGCTTTCCCTGATAATCATTTTATTTTCATTTTGTTTAACTGATGGATAAGGCGGTTTAATTTTCGTAGGTACAAAGGTTTTCTTCTTGTTGCACTATTGTTTCTACTCCAGGTTCATCATCACCCTTAACCTCCGAATGGACAGGTTTTCTTTTTGAACTCTTTTGGAGAAGCCCTGGTGTCATCTTTTTTCCAAAACTGGCTGAGATTCTACAAAACTCGTGTTTCCTTGCAATTCTCCTAAGCCAGTGATAAGTTCAGGATTAATTTCTGGCAAGTCAGTTACTTTGGAAACCATACAATCATCATCGCTAAATATTTTGAACTACTAAAACGCATAAACTGCCATCTAATCACCCAGTCCTACGTGAACTTGGAAAATATTATGTAAACGTTCTAGATAAATTATAAACAACGCAAGCAATTATGAATCTTAAACGTGCAACAGCCCGCAGGTTTTATTTATTATTAACTATCAGTTCAACAGACTTTGTTTCTCACCCGATCTTGTTCAACCTGTTTGTTACAGCACACATGTGCGTAGGGTCCAGGGGGTCTTATCCTGCAGCCAAATTTCTTAGCCAAATCTGAGTTTCGCAGCCCGCATGCGCGTCGCCTTCGGATTACCCACCTAAAGTAGTAATGCCGAATCTCCGATAAATTTGTCGAAGTTGCAAGATAGATAATTCCAAAGTAGAATCTTGCCTTTAGTAATTAATACTAACTTGAGACTTGAGACCCCACTTGTGTCAGTTCCAGGCTCCGATAGTGATTTCATAAATTTTAAATCAATTTATGTGTGTAAGTAATAAGCTGGAACAGCCAAAGGGGTTCATCCGGTGTGGATTGAAGGTAAAAAATAAGTCTGAATGATTTGTAAGGGGTCAATGTGCGAGGCTATCAAAATAAATAACCTTTTTGAGTTTCACGTGTGTGAAATATCTCCTGCGCAACTGAAGATAATTCAAAATTTTCTAATTTAAGTTAAGACATTTTCTAGTTAAAGCAGGTACGGCAACATAAAATTGCTTCTAGTTTAATTGACATTTATGAACACTTGTGCTATTTTATATTATTATTTACTTCGCTGATTAAAACACTTTTTTACTTTTAAGTTGAATAAAAGGTGTTTGGGTTCGTTTTTGTTTCTTTGGGTTAGTTTGAGATACTTTGTATTAGCCAAATAAACCAGGCTTTATCAAAAATGTATTACAAAAATATATGAAAATAAAATTTCAATTAAAAATATTGAGTTTTAGTAGCAAAACATTATTTCACGTCCATGAGGCTTTTTAGATACTAAAAAATAATGTTTAAATATACAAGATTTCAGTTGAAAGAAATCAACTTTCATTGAGCATTAATAAAAATAAGCTTATAGATCAGATGATTGGACCATAACTGTTTATTGATTTATTGGTTGAAAATCATCAACGTGCACTACTTGATGAGGAATGACTTAGTTTTCAATAAGAGTGTGCCTCTCCCCATTAGGCCTTTTCAGTTCGCCAGTGGATCCATTAAATTCTCCCAGATACTCTGATGTTCTAGTACTAGAACCATGAAGTGGCCATCTAGGTCCCCAGATTTAACATCATTTGCTGTAGACTATTTAACAGCTATTATCTACAGTGCTCACCTCTAAATTGGATCCATATGGGAAACTTTTTATATATTTTCGTTAGCACACAAATTTTAGGGAAAATCATTTCAGGTTCCGAAATAACCAAAAATGCACCATGTCAAAGTCGCTAGGTCAAATATAGCATCTGTCAAATTCGTTATTTTTTAAAAAAAATCCAGAAAATGGCCTTGTTTTAGATAATTATGTTAGTTTTGAACAAATTGATAAATAATGATAATAAATTATAACACATATTATATTTTTGCAATATCCTAAAATTTTAA
>MU186590.1:12791-73108 GCA_016904865.1 Pissodes strobi | reverse complement strand
TTCAGTAACCAAAAAACTAACGTGCAAACCATCAGCATGCATAACGGATAATGCTCGTTTGGCATTGCGAAGATGCTCTTCCCCGCACAACAAGTAGGAACATGTGTAAGAAGAAACGTGCTGGCAAAGGAAATACCTCTCTTTACCGCGCATGAGATCAAAACTTAAAGACAAAAATTCACCAGGACCCGACATGTTACCACTAGAAGTAATAAAAGCAGTTGTCACGGCCCATATAGACATATGTCTACAGCTGTTGAATCATCTGCTGCAAACGGGGATATTTCCTGAACCTTGGAAAGTAGCTAGACTAGTCCTCATGGAGAAAAAAGAGGCCAGGTCAGTCGGACAAAACATATAGACCTATATGCGTACTGAACGTGCTGGGGAAGCTGTTAGAATAGCTGCTGCTCGGAAGTGAGAGAAGAGATACGTAGAAATGAGGGTCTCTCCGTGTCTCAGTTCGGATTCCAGGAGAGCAAGTCGACCATTACTGCACTTAAAAAGACAAAGGAGAAGATTGACGAAGTTATATCAAGACCAAGATACAGACGGAGATTATCTGCCATGATAACGATTGACGTTAAAAACGCATTCAACTCAGCACCCTGGTGTTAAGTGCAGTTAATGCTGATCGAACTACGGATTCGAAACCTTATACAATATGATTATCAGTTACTTTGAGGACAGGACTATACTGATAGGAAAAAATGGAATATTGCGGGTTACATGCGGCGTCACGCAGGGATCAGTGTTGGGACTGTGGAATATTTTCTATCACGAAGTACTCAGACTAAATACCCTAGATGGTGTTGCCACAGTTGGTTACGCTGACGGAATTGGTAACATTAGTTAAAAAAAAAAAAACATATCGTATTGACACTGGAAGGTATGGAGATAAGAATTCAGGAATACCTAAAGTACCTGGGGGTATACCTAAACCGTAACATGACAATGAAAGACCATGTTCACAAAACCGCAAAACGAGCAAATAAAGCCCTAAATACAATCGCGGGAATAATGCCTAAGCTGGGAGGACCCAGAGAGGGTAGTAGAAGAGTACTGTCCTCGATAGCCTAATCCATCATGCTATATGGAGCGGTCATGTGAGCAAAGGCGATGGAAAAGAAAATATACCAAAACGTATATTTAAAAGTGCAAAGAAGAGCCGCAATTCGGATCATCAGTGCATTTCGTACGACTTCTACCCAGGCCCTTCTAGTCCTGGCAAGAACCCCGCCTATAGACCTGCTAGCAAGGCAAGGTATCAGAATGGAGGAAGAAGGCAGAGAAAACAGAGGAACGATATACAATGGAAGAGACATGGCAACAGAAATGGAAAAGTGAAAACGCAACAGCTGGATGGATCAGAAGACTAATAACTGACATACGACCTTAGATTAATCGAAAGCACGAAGACACTGACTTTTACCTAACTCAAATACTCACTGGACATGAATACTTTGAAGCCTACTTTAATAGATTCCAACTGAGCACCACTGATTCTTGTTATGCCTGCGGACTCTATGATGACGCAGAGCGTACGCTTTTCCACTGTCCAAGATGGAGATCGAACAGAGGGAGAGTGGAGCAAAAAGTCGGAGTAATCACTCCCGAAAACCTAATTAACAATATAATGCGAAGTGAAGAATGCTGGAAATAGATTTAGCTAATGGCCAGAGACATACTTATCGTAAAAAGAAGAAAAAAAAAGTAAACTGACCAAAATGCAGACCTAAAAAAGGAGAATGCAATAAGGAAACCTCTTCTTAAAGTAATGCCCCCACAGTCCGGAGAAGAGATACCTGCTTAAGTTCCAAAGGGGAAAGGGTTTTAGTCGGTCGGTTATTCTCGGAATAGGGCGCCAACCCAACACTATCTCGCTACTAGATCTGGGCGAGGTGGCTGGAAGCAGCTTTTCCTAAACCCCTTATTAAAAAAAAATCGCTCCCACGCAGGGAAGAAACTACGCAAAAGGCACTGCGTCAGGTAAAAAGGAGTCGTATAAATGAGTACCGCTGGAACTAAGCGATATAGGAAGAAAAATAAATATTGCAATGAATCATGCTTAAAGCTTGTATCACTATAGTTTAAGAAAGCAATTCTCAATTTGCAAATATCTGAATTTATATTAGATAGGACCGTAATCATATTGAAAGGGGGCTAACTCCCAAATCTCGGAACTCTTCATACATATCGATATATGGAATACTATTTATAGGACATTCGAAGAATATATGATTTAGATTTTCGGTTGAACCACAATCACTTTACAGAGATTCTCTCTAGTTGAACAATGATTAAAACGCATTCTAATAATATGACATCCATTTATAAACGGGAAGGGTTCACTTATTTGAGTGTAATTTCTTCCTTTAAGTTGACAGCTCTTATTCCATTTAATATCAAAGTACAGTACCCTTTATCCGATTTACTATTTTTGAGAATATTCAGATCTCTCCCGATTCTAGCCACGTTATCGGTTTCTTCATTATCAGAAATATTTGAGAGGCCTGGGATCCAGAAATTAATATATTACAATTCTGTTATATTTAAGTAGTATTTTAATTTTATTAGTTATATTATAATGATGAGGAAGTATCAGTTGAGAAAGCACATTTCAGGAACTCCACACTTTTGAAGTCCCCATAGATCTGCGATGATATTCATATAAGATGGCGCCAACTAAAAATCTTCCGGGGGGGATATCATCATCATTATCATCATCATCATCATATAGCCTCTGTTTCCGACCACTGCTGGACATAGACCTCCTCAAGGTTTTTCCACCACACGGCTACGTGTGTCACTCCTTGGCCTCAATTCAAGAAGCTTCTTCGTCCATCTCCCATCTCGCAATCTTGCCACATGTCCCGTCCATCTCCATTTGAGCTCCGCAATGCGTTCAATACAACAATCTAGCCGTGATCTTCTACGTGTCTCCTAATTTTTTACTCTGTCTCTCAGCGTTAGTCCGAGCATTGCACGTTCCATTTTTCTTTGGGTTATTTTTAACTGTTCTACTGACTTTTTGTAAGTGTAAGTGTTTAGGCCCCGTATGTGAGAACTGGCAAGATACACTGGTTGAACGCCCTTCTTTTGATGATGATGGGCACGTCAAATTTAAAGACGTAACTTAATTTGCCGTAGGCAGCCCAGCTCAGAGATATTCTGCTTTGTAAGTCACATGTCTCTGCTTATTTTTATTTCGTGTTTCAGATATGTATATTTGTATGTGAGTTCAATCTCTTCTTGTCCAATCTTAATGTTGTCACTGGGTATTAAGTTTGTCATCATTTTGGTTTTGGTTTCGTTACGTTTCAGTCCCACCCTCCCTGTTGCTCTAATTATTTCTTCCAGCATGTCTTTAGCTTCTTTTAGGTCATCTGTTATCAACACTATGTCATCCGCAAAGTGAAGGTTATTTAAGTATTCCCCGTCAACTCTTATTCCTTTGCTCTCTCAATTCAACGCTTTCAAAGATTATTTCTATTACTATTGAGAATAATTTTAGCGACATAGTGTCGCCTTGTCTTACCCCTCTCCTGATGTCCATTTTGTTGCTGATCTCGCGAAATTTTATAGTAGCTCTTGCATTTTCATATATATTCCTGATGATGTTAGGGTAGTGATAATCTATTCTGCATTGCTCCAGCGACCTTAGGATAGCTTCGATATTAATCGTGTCGAAAGCTTTGCGAAAGTCTCCAAAGATCAATACCAAGGGTCTGTTGTATTCGATGGTGTTTTCAATTAAGATCTTCAGACATAGGTGGTCATTTTTATTTCTCAATTGCCCTACTTCATATTATTGGAAGCAAGGCAATTGGTCGATAGTTTGACCGCGTGGTTTTCTTGCCTTTTTTGGAACAAGATGCACTCGATCGACTTTCCAAGAAGATGGTTAAATCCCTTTTCGGTAAGACAGAAAAGTCTGGAAAAACGGGTGTTAGATCGTTGGCGCAGTTCTTTGACACGATGGCAGGTATTCCATCCGGTCCTGATGCCTTTTGCTTAACTAGTTCTTTAAGGATTTTACGAATATCACGGTGATGAAACTTGACTTCTGCCGTGGTAGTGTTGATGTTCGATATGGTGGGCAAGGCTCTCGCCTTGGGGGACGTCTAAGGTAGAATGCAATGAAAACATTTTGGCGAGCATGTTTGCTTTTTCCTTGGCTGTAGTCGCCGTGGTGCCACGTTCGTCCGTCAAAGGTGGGAGAGACGTTTTTAGAAGATGAATTCATTCAGACTGGACATGAAACATAGAAGACACTTCACCTTTCTATGTATGGAAATCATTGAAAATCAAAACAAAAAGCAATAAATAACGAGGAAAATAGAAAACCAGACAAAGAAGAAAATAAAACGAAAAACGCACAACATGTGATGAAAGAAATTACCCCGGCAATTACCAACAGTTCAATTGAACCAGTTAATTCCGAATCACAGGTGTTTGTGTAAGATTGTTCTGATATCAATATTAACCAAATGACAACACAAAAACAAATTGTAATTTTTAATACGCCATCTACATCTAACTTCGCTTTGCAACCAGATATTACCCCCCCCCCACGCTTATAAATGCTTCATTACTAAAAGAACAAGTCCATTTAAAAATGCACAAAGAAGAAAAAATTCCATCTGCCGTAACATCGGCGATGTGGCAAGAATACCATAGAAGGAAAGAAATGGGGAAAATGAAAAAGAGGAAGAAAAAGAGAAAAGGGCAGAAACCAGAAGACAAATAGTATCGCGAAAAGCAGAAATGAAAATTGATAAAAAAAGAAGAATTGAAGAGAAAGAAAAGGGAAAGCTCTGAAAGTTCTACTGAAACAGTGGAGAAGTATGGATGATCACGATGAAGAGTTTGATGAAAACACAGAAGAAGCCGATGTTCCTTCATTCCAAGGCTCAAGTTTATCCTATGATGATATTCAAGTTGGAGATTTTATAGTTGCAAAATACATGGGACGGAAAAGGAAAAAAACTTGTTTCAGATATGTTTGCATCTTACGTAAAAAAGCACCAAAAATGAAAAGGAAGTTGTGTCGCTTAAATCAACAGAAAAATCATGCTTCAAACTAACAGATAATGATATCTCTGTCATAAGATATGGCGACGTTATTGAGAAATTACCTCACCTGAACTGCAAGCCTCAGACGACAGAATTAAATATGTATTTGCACCTCAGTTCTGTTGAACCTCTGTTTAGGTCCTATTATTTTAAGATAAGACTGTTAATAACTGGTGTCATGGAAGGCATTTTTTTAGTCATTTAATATTATTTTTTTAATGAATATTATAAAATTAGTGTATAGTTTAAAGATGAAACAAACACAAAAACGTGTTGTGAAAGCTTAAACAAAATATATTTCGTATATGCGAATTTTAGAGGCCAAATCTGTGTCTTGCCAATAACTGGCCCGTTTACCTTATTTTCCCTCATGGTCAACTTTCGTTCAACTATCTCGTTGTAGGCGACAAACCCTCCTAGTCACGGTCAAAATATATTTTTTTATCTTTACTTATTTTTGAAAATAAGTTATTGGCAAAACGGTCTTTAATCCAAACTAATCCATAAAGTAGAAATAATAGATATATTTTCCATATGGGAAGCTTTCGCCATACAGTGATTCTGTAAGCTTGCACAAATAATTGACAAGCTCATTTTTTTAATGATCTCAGCTAAACAAAAGATGATTTCATAAATTTTACGCATTTTATCTTTCAGTTTTAAAATGATTTGGCAGTCCGAAAGGAGCAATTCCTCTCACAGTACAGCAGAGGACTTAAAAAGCCTCGTCAAATATCACGCCTTATTCTCTTATTAAATACTATCTCTCAAGATTTCCGCTAAAAATATGGGTATCTGTGGCTAAGAATAAAAATTGAGAATAAATTTGCCATTTAAATATTATGAAAACACGTGCACCAACCCAAGAGGGCAAAACGTGTAATACATCACTTCGGTGCCACGTGATGACGAAACTGGAGATAATTAATACGCGAAAGAATTACGGTAAACTTAATTTAATTTATTAGTGTGTATAATGTGTTTTTATAACTCTAATCGCTTTTTAAAGGTGTGTCAACTCCTACTAAGTATTAAGTTTTAAAAGGATTTATGGAAGTGAAAAAATAAATGAGACTGAAAATGAACTACGCTTATTTCCTTAGGATTTTTTAATTAATGGTTATATATTGGCCGCAATAAAATATTTGTCTATTTATCTTGGGTGCGACATTGTTTATTTTTAGGTTAATTTAGATGGTTTTTTTGTCGGGCCAGAATTTATGGTCAGTTAAGTTTCCTTGAAAACGTAGGACGTCGCTATATCTGTTCCGTATACAACGTTTTTAACGGGAAGAATTTGTAATTTATCAGCATACGTTTTCTTATATATCGTCTTTCTATTTGGATTTTTCGTGAATCAACTTATACAGAAACTCTTCTGCGTGCGACTATTTCAATAAATACGAAAGTGACTTTGATCTAAAGTTCAATTTGAAGCGAATTATAGCGGCTACTATTGGTTACGTTTAGGGCTAGTTAACGTTTAATAAAATAAACAAAACACTAGTGACACAAACATTAAAAGCTCACAACTTTTGTCTAGCATAATAAAAAAGCACTTTATATAGTTGGACACTGCCATTTTTCTGTCAAAAATAACTACTTACCTTTTTATTTAAGTGTATTTTTTCATTTATTTTTGTTTTAGTGAAACAAGAGTAGGGGAAGTCCGACTACAATAGCCACCTCTACATTTTGGCCCTTAAACTTTTACTCTAATATAATTTTTGTATTTTTATTTGGCTGGGGTTATTTGTTACACTAATAACATTACCCATTCGCTGCTAAAAGCAAAATTTCGCCTAAGAAATATATTTATTAATTATATGCTAATTGGCCAGTGTATCTACCCTCCATATTGTGTACAGTGGTCATACGTAGGAGAGGTTCGTGGCCTCTCGGTTATCAATAAATTACTTATGAAAGTGTAATGTTAATTAATTAACATTAAGACAAGACTAAATCTGGATCAGTTAAGTGCAATTCTATATCTTGAAGCAAAAGGATATTTAGGTCTTCAACTAGTGGGAAAACAAAGGCATTTCCATTCTTCTTTAGAAAATTAATTTCATATTCCTCGTTGCTTATTTTTTATCACCTTCCCAACATAATATATACATTTATTTTGCTAGTAAATTTGACTAAGACAAAAGACTGTGTGCTAATAGCATTTGGATCTTTAAAGTTTTTTGACTTATCGTCGATTTCTTCATCGAAGTCTGCAAAATCATATAAGGTCATCATCTTCCTCTGAAGTGGATAAATCGGCAGTCTCTTGTAGTTTGAGTTTTTAACAGTTTTTTGATTTTTATTTTCATCAAAACAATTATTATGCTTCACCTCAGCTGCTTTGTTTATTGTCAGCTTTATTATAGTGTTATCTTTTATAAACTGGGGTATCTGCCAATACCTCAGTAGATTTACATTTGCCTTCCCTGGTAATTTTTTTATTTTTATTTTGTTTAACTGATAGATAAGGCGGTTAAATTTCCGGAGGTACAAAGCTTTTCTTTCTTCGGGGTCTTCTGGTAAAACAGAATTAGCCTGTCTTGTTGCATTATTGTTTTTACTCAAGGTTCATCATTACCTTCAATCTTAGAATGGACAGCTTCTCCATCTGGAGTGTTTTGGAGAAGCCTTGGTGTCATATTTTCTTCAAAACTGGTACTAAACTGAGATTCTGTAAAACTCGTGTTACCTTGGAATTCTCCTAAATTATTATTAAGTTCAAGATTAATTTCCGGCAAGTCTGTTACTTTGGAACCCATAAAATCATCATCAGTAAATATTGTGAGCTACAAAAACGCATAAAGCACTATGTGAATATCACCCTGTCCTAAGTTTGAACTTGAACTTGGAAAATGTTATGTAGACATTCTAGAAAAATTAAAAGCAATGAAAGCGATTATGAACCTTAAACGTGCAACTGTCAGTAGCTCAAGCGAACCATCAGTTCGACAGACTTTGTTTCTCACCCAATCTTGTTCAACCAGTTCCTTACAGCACATATATCAAATCAAATCAAATCAAATCATCGTTTATTGTCCAAAATAACTACTACAACATAGTAAAGACAACGTCATAAATATACTCTAAAAAGCAACGATTATATGCTAAATTATACCAAATTTAATACATTTAATGTAATCTGACATTATGTTAAACAACATATTTTGTCAAAAAAAAACAGACAATTGATGAAAATAAATAGAAAACATGAAAACTAAAATACATGTAAGTCAAAGTATTAAAACAATTCTGTACAATACAATAAAATCAGTTGACAGAATAACAAACACCAGCAATGAATGATCAACATCAAATATACCATAACAAGCAATGACTACATACTAAATCATATTAAATTTAATAAATTTAATCTGACATATGTCAAAAAACATATTTTGTCAAAAAAACAATAACAATTGATAACATAAATAAAAAAATAAACACCAAATCACATGTAAGTTAAAAAAAAATGTTAAAACAATTCTGTACAAGGCAATAAAATTAGCTGACAGAATAACATGCACCAGCAATAAAATATGAACATTAAATTCACTTTTCAGTATATATACAAAATAATGCAAAATAATGAAAAGAAAAACTATCTATTCATAACTTTCGAGAAAGGTCTCAAACTCACCCACTGTATAGAAGGCACTGGTAAACAACAACTTCCTGACTCTAGATCCAGAACCTGCCAATGTTGAGCATAGTTTGAATTCATTTGGCAATAGGTTGAAGAATAAAAAGGCGAATTTTTATAAAATTCATGATAGTGCTAAGCAAGTAATATATTCTTACGACCGCGAGTATAGTAGTTATGTCGATCTCCCACTAGCCCAAGCTTATGTTTGTTTTTGTATAATATAATCATTAAGCTATTTAAAATAAAGATTCCAGCAACTGTTAGGATTTTTTTAATAATAATAATAATAATAATAATAAATAGTCTTTATTTAATAATTTCAAAAAATATACAACAAAGAAATTAACCATAGGTGGCGAGATCTAGCATAGATACTCATCTAACCACCTGTTGCAGAAAATATGACACCAGAAATTCAAAAAGAAAAATAAAAAACAAATAAATAATAATAATAAAAAACAATAATAAATGAAATAAAATTAATTAAAATGCAAAGTTACAAAGTATCTAAGAAAGTTTAGAAGGAAATAACAACAAGCACTTACAAATGATATATGTGACACTTATGCTAACCAAATGAGAAACACACTCAATGCACTCAATCTACTCAATGTGCGATCAATGATCTAGTGCACTAGTGCAATAAAATATGCACTAGTGGAAGTTAGTGGCAAAATAAATAAAAAGCTAAATAAGTAAAAGAAAAGAAAAAGAAAAAAGAGAGAAAATAAAAAAATAGAGTGGAAAATTGATAGAATACGTATATAAAATGAAACCTACCGGAACAAACACTTAAGATGAGCTTTAAGTTGCATCTTAAACGTTGCAACTACCGAGCAGCTTGTCAAAGTCAAAGTCAAAGTCAAAATATGCTTTATTATCATAACCATATAGTTATTGACAAAGCGGATCTAAATATAACGATACAATAGAGTCAAAAATTTTATATACATATAGACAAAAGACAAAATTTGAACATACTAACATGTAGGAGGTCAAAATACATTGGTTTAAGTAGGTATTGAAACATATTAAAATTGCCAAAATCTATAACTTAAAATGCTTAATAAAATTATGTATGGCTAAAAATAAAAATAAATGCTAAAATGAACAATTCAGGTAATCATCAACCTGATAAAATGCATGGGACACAAGTAACTTTTTAACACCAGCTCTAAACCTTTTGTAATTTTGAAGGTGCCTGATCCTGAGTGGCAAATGATTAAAAAATTTTCCACTATTGTAAATGACAGACCTTTTAGTTAAAGCTGAATGAGGGATTGGTAAACTGAGTTGGTGAGAACTTCGGGTATGGTTAGTATTTGGTGCAAAGATGGTGGTACTATGTTTCCTATACATAAGGCAGACCGTTTCCATGATGAAAATACACGCTAGTGTCAAAATGCCACCACTGACAAAATATGGGTGACAGGAGTCTCTAGTAGCCAGGTTATAGATACAACGCACTGCTCTTTTCCGTAGCACAAAAAGCGAATTAAAGAGCGTTGTTGAACATGAGCCCCAGAAGCAAATCCCATACCTTAGGTGCGATTCAACCAATGCAAAATATACACTTCTTGCAACCATAGCACCAATCTCAATTCTCACAGTTCTCACAGCATAACAACCCGAAGAAACCTTAGAGCAGAGATTACTTATGTGAGACTCAAACTTCAACCTGCTGTCAATACAAACTCCCAAAAATTTACACTCGTCCAAGTGTTCAATTTTAGTGTTTCCTATAGCAATGTTCTCAATATTTCCTCTAAAATTTAGAATACTTGTCTTTGCAATATTAAATGTCAAGGCACTAGCATCACACCAAAGTTTAACACTCCCAAGGTCATAATCTATCATTTGCTTCAAAGTGACAGGATCCTTATGATGCCAGAAGACTGTTGTATCATCGGGAAATGCTGTACAAGAACCGTATCTCAGTACACCAGGCAAGTCATTGACATAAAGCAAAAATAATAGAGGGCCTAACACAGAACCTTGTGGAACACCGGACTTAATGTTCATCAAGTTAGATTTGGTATTTTGAAAATAAACGGCCTGAGATCTTCCCTCAAGATAAGATTGGAACCACTGGAGAGATTTCCCTCTAAAGCCATACACACCCAACTTTGCAAGTAAAATACCATGATCGATACAATCAAAGGCTCTAGAAATATCACAAAACACCGCAGAAGCACAATCCCCCTCATTAAGGCTAAGATACAGCTCTTCAAGCACTCGAAAAATAGCGTCACTAGTATTTTTAGATTCCAGAAAGCAGAATTGCGAAGCACAAAGAATATTATGGCCCTTAAGAAACTGTAGCATTCTATCTTTCATAAGTTTTTTAATACTGGAGGGGAGAGCATTAAAATACTTAACAGCATTATAGCTAAATGAACGCTGAAACAGGGCTGCCTTGTACCTTGGTTGTAAAAGTTTTCCTGCAGGAATGTCTTAATGGTATATTAAACAAGAATCGAACAATGCGTTTTTGGGCCACAAATATCCTCTCTACCTCTCTTGAATTACCTTAAAGTACAATGTTATAACCAATCACGCTATGTTATTCCCTAATGAATTTCTTAACTGGTTAAGAAGGAATGCGCTTTGATTCAATTTCTTGCGTATTTTATCAATATGTTCACCCCAATTCATATTTTTATCTATTCTTATTCCTAGAAACCCCACAAAATCTGAACATCAACAAATTTGTTGACCCTCAAAATTAAAAATAAGATTATTGGATGAGATATGCCTGTTATAGATTTCTATAACTTATGTTTTAGCATTGTTTAGTATCAGTTTGTTGCTCTTGCACCAAGTAGCTAATTCTTGGAAACATGCCTGCACCTTTGTACGCAGAATCTCAGGATCGGGATCAGAGACAACAGCAGTAGTGTGATCACAGTACACAAACAATTTCCCACTCTTGACAAAGTCCGGTAGATCATTGTTAAAAACTGTAAATATAAGTGGGCCCAAAACACTCCCCTGCGGAGTTCCAATCTCCATTCTATAAACATCAGACTGCTCTGAGCATTCCAGCAAGATAAGAACTATACAGACTATTTATGTTTCCTCTGATTCCCAGTCGATCCAATTTTATCGAGACGAACCCCGCATTCATTTCTATCCATGCATATATGCGTAGGGTTCGGGGGGTTTTAACGTGGACTTGGGGTTACACGCCTAAAGTAGTAAAGCCGAATCTACGATAAATTTGTCGAAGTTCAAAGAAAGATAACTTTAAAGTAGAATCTGGCCTTTAATAGCTTTCCGAAATTTTGTACGGTCGTTAATGCTGATTCATCGACGAATCGAAAACAAAGACAATTGATCAAAATAAATAGAAAACATGAAGACTAAATGAAATAAATTCAGTTGACAGAATAACAAACACCAGCAATGAATGATCAACATCAAATATACCATAACAATATACCATAACAAGCAATGACTAAATCATATTACGCCTAAAGTAGCCGTATCTACGAAAAATTTGTCGAAGTTCTAAGAAAGACAACTTTAAAGTAGAATCTGGCCTTTAATAGCTAACACCTTTCCGAAATTTTGTACGGTCGTTAATGCTGATTCATCGACGTTGTAGATCTGAGAGTTATATTATAGAGTATCTATAGCCTATTAAATCCGATAAGTCTTCCTAGAGATATTGCTTCCGTTATTCTTATGCCTATTCCTCACTCGAAATCATGTAAACCAGTCTTTGCCCGTTTCAAGACGTCCTTCGGACTGCCAGCGTCTCTCTGTAGCTGGCTTGCTAGTTTCCTTAAAAACCGATCTCTGCACGTTGCAATTAATGAACACAGCTCCGACACATTCACCATTAATACAGGCGTGCCTCAAGGCGCAATACTTTCACCAACTCTGTTCCTCATCTATATTAATGACGTGCTAAACGAAACCAATAATCTTGTTAGATTAGAAAAACCTTTACCAGCGACTGAGACTTATCACCGCAGATAGGAGCAAATTGCAACAATTAATCAAGATCTGGAGAAAGTTCGAACTTACTGCGACAGAAATTTGGTCCAGTTCAATGCAGCAAAAACCCAAGCAGCCACGTTTACCAAGAAAGCCAATACGGCGGACCCTGACATCATTGCTTCATCCTCGTTAATCGAACTACTGGGTGTCTCGGTCAACAAAAATATATCCTGGCATGACCACGTTGCTAACATCTCAAGATCAGCCTCGCAGAAGCATGGTACGCTATTTCGCAACAAAACATTATATGCTCACACCTTAGCAGCTGCTTTTGCTCTACAAAGCGCAAATTAGACCGTGCTTAGAATATTGTGAACTAATTAAAATCATTAATTAAATATCACCCTGTCGCAAGTTTGAACTTGAACTTGAAAAATGTTATATAAACATTCACTGTTAATTATAAACAATTTGAGCGGTCGACGGGAGCGATTTTAATCCTTAATGATGCAATCATCAGCATTTTGTAACATATAAATACGCCGGCAAACGCCGACTTAATCAGACTTTTGGGTCTCTCAAACCGCTCAGACTGGTTGCCGTACAGCACACAGGTGCGTACGCTTCTAGCTGTTCTATCCCACAACCCCCATAACTGAGAACACTTATACACAGGTATAAGGTTGTCAGGTCCTTACCTAACCTGGGTGAACGTATGCATAGGTATACGGCATTCGGGGGCTACTAAAAAGTATAGAGAGAGTCGAATTTATGAAGTATTAGAACTTCTAGTAAAGGGATAGTTTTTGGGGAGTTTTAAAAAGTAGTGAAAGTGCCTTAGCAATTTGTGATAAACTTAAAATACTTACCTTATAAATATCAGAACAAATACCTAAATAAAAGACAACCGCTCACATAAACTTTATTAATAAAATAGTAACGTCGCTTGCTAGACAAACTTTGAACTAAGCCTCCCCCGAGAAGACATGCATTTCATATTAATTGGGTATAGTGTAAACTCTTAATTCATCTATAATCTTAAACACGCCTTTATTAGTATACAATCTAACCGTTGTTAAGTTTGTTTGTAAATAAACTTGTTATTGTTTTTATCGATGTGTCTCCATTATTATCTCTTCTCAACTTGACGTAGTGCGTTCCTAAATCTGAGTTGCTCTCCTACACGCTAAGTAAGGCGTGTCGTCACAGATAAAAAACACAAATCGTGACAATATTGTTGACATATCTGGGGTGCCGATGCCGCACCTAAGCACACCCTAAAACTGCAGGATTCCATTCAAAAGAGATCTGTACATCTCGTTAGCAACCCGGAATTGATCCGAGATCTGGATAGTCTAGATAGTCTGGAAACATCTAGAACGTCGCTTTCTTTACAAGGACTTCTTTGTCTGACGTACTGCATCATTGTAAAACTCAGGACATCTGTTTCCCCCTAATTACAATCTACAACTATTCAAGAACCGTGTCAATCAACATCTTCGCACACACACCGCTCGTCGAGTACCATAGGATCTCCCTTTAGTGTGTGTGCCACTGTCATAAAAAAATACATTTTTTCACGTTCACGAGGCTTTGTAGATTCGAAAAATTAATTTTAAATATACAAGATTTCAGTTGAATGAATTCAACTTTCGTTTAGCTGAAATCATTAATTAAAAAAAGGTTATAGATTTTTTTCTGTAGGGTTGTGAAATCTTTCCCTATGGAAGATATCTCTATTATTTCCACTATATGGATTAGTTTTGAACTGGTTCCAGGAAAATTGATAAATAATAATAATGAATTTTTAATACATATATTTATGCAGTATCCTCAAAATGTTAATGTCTTGTAAGGCATATTAGAAGATCATGTGATTAGATCATTATTGTTTATTAATTTATGCGTTGATGTAAATCCTCCTTGGCTGACTTAATTTGCAGCAAGACTGGGCTCCTCCCCATTATGTCTTTCTATTTCCACAGTGGATATTTCCAGTGTGGCCAGGCAAGATCTGCGTGTTACGAGCGAACAATTATATGTTGCACCCATTATTTATGGGTACGCATGTTCACAATTATATGCTCATGTGTACATATGTGTATATATCCTTCAACTGACATATCATGTCACTTAATTGTACATAGTATGTATATATTGTATATATCTGTGTTACATGTCTGTGCCGTCTGTACCAGGTTTTTTGTAAATTTTTTCCTGCGGTAACCAGCTTAACCAACCCTTAAAGCTCTCCTTCACCCAATCACTACAGCCCTATGGGCAAACTTAAACTGAAAATTAATTGAAGGGATGAAATCCCAAGTAATTATAACGCTGGCCTAACTGCTGGCTAACTAGTCATTAGATGGGCCGACACCAGCCCCTAGGTCGCAGGTGTTTAGTCCGCGAGTGGTGTCGCGTAGTATAGTAGCCAGATAGGCCGTCAGATTTAATGTCATTTGAATTTTGCTGTAGAATATTTGAAATCTGTTCGTCCAAGTGTATGGGTGACGTTTATATCATTACTTATCCAATAACAAACATCATTTGGAATAATTTAGTAAATGCGTAGTCTGGCATGTTTACCATGCCCATTAATTGTTCTCCATTTTTCGATGGACCACACTAAGCCGCAATGTCGATGGCCATTGCGGCTAATTGGAGTCCGGCTAAAATCCTTGCATGGTTGTACAAGCAAAGGCACGGCCCTCAGTCCCCGGCAGCGAGCTGGTCCTTGGTCAAGGTAGCGCCCGAGAAAGACGGCAAGCAGAGGGTGCGAAGAATCCCCGGGTTAGACCAAGCTATCATCATATGACGACAAATGCATATCGCGACATATAACGTAAGAACATTGTCATCGGAGGAAAAGTTAGTGGAACTAGAAGAGGAATTAAAGCACATAAAGTGGAACGTTGTGGGTCTCAGAGAAGTAAGACGGAAATGAGAAGAACATCCAACTCTAAAGTCGGGTCACCAACTGTTCTACAAGGGTAATGACGAAAAGGCAGGAGGTGATGGGTTTCTTATACATAGAAAACATACCGAAAATATCCAACAACTAGAGGGTATAAACTCAAGAATAGCATTCTGCACTTCGAAATTGAACACCAAACTAAACATAGCATTAAAATAATCCAAGTTTATGCACCAACAACTGCTCATCCAGACGAAGAAGTCGAAACCTTTTATGAAGAACTATACAGTGTAATTGGGCAATCCCCCACAAAAACAACGTTATAATTGGCGATTTTAATTCCAAGCTGGGATGCAAAGCAAATGAAACTGAAACAGCATTAGGTCCCCACGGGTATGGACAATGCAACGAACGAGGTGGAATGCTTTTGAACTTTTTATTGCAAAATGGTTTCTTCGCAATGAACAGCTTCTTCAAGAAAAGCGCTCAAAGAAAGTGGATATGGGCTAGTCCAGATGATGTAACTAGGAACGAAATAGACTTCATAATTACAAACAACAGAAATATGGTGCAAGATGTGTCGGTCCTTAACAACTGTTCAATAGGAAGTGATCATAGACTAGTCAGAGCTAAGATCACAATAAATTTTAAGAAAGAAGAACCTAAAATGATAAACAAAAAACATGAAATAGGATGGACTCCTATAGAAAATACCAAGGCCTATGAGGAGGCTGTTCGAAATAGTCTTGAAGAAACAGACTTGGAGGAAATAGACGTAGAAACAATAAACAATCGCCTGTTGGAAGCCGTGAAGAGTGCAGAGGAAAAGTATAGGACGGAGGGCAGAGGAAAGGAAGATAAAATCAGCACAAACACAAAGAACCTTATGGAGAAACGAAGAGAGCTGAAAAACAAGATCGGCACAAACAGGGACGAACTAGGACAGTTAAAAAGAGATATCAGCAAGGCGGTAAGAAGAGACGTAAGGCAATATAACACCAATCAAGTAACGACTGTCATTGAAGAGAACAAAAGTTTAGGGGTGCTAAGAAGAAGCCTCGCTACGGTTAAGAAAAATATATCCAAACTTGCAGACCATCAAGGACATCAAATAAAGATGAGATTATCAAGATTGTAGAAGAGTTTTACAGAGAGCTGTACAGAGAATAGAACAAAAACGAAGTTTTTAGGATCAGGAAAGTGGAAAATATAGGGTCAGAGGACATTCCAGAGATGACAACAGCAGAAATCTCAAAATCACTGAATGAGATGAAGAACAATAAAGCAACTGAGATGAGCAAATTGTTATTGAGGCAATTAAGGCAGGGGGTCATACGTTACTAAATGCTCTGGCTCTGTCGTTTAACGCGTGCCTCTTAAATGGAACAACACCGTCCAAATGGGACAAAGCAGTAACAATAATAATGCACAAAAAAGGGGATATCACTCAGTTGGGCAACTATAAACCGATTAGCCTGTTATCCCACCTGTACAAACTATTTATGAAAATAATCGCTAAAAAGCTAACATCAAAATTAGATTTCTATCAGCCTCCTGAACAAGCCGGATTTAGAGCTAAGTATGGAACTAATGACCACCTACAAGCCATCAAAACGCTGATTGAAAAGACTATTGAATACAATAAACCTTTGATCCTGGTCTTAATTGACTTTGAGAAAGCATTTGATTCTGTCCCTCATTGAATATATCTACGAACATGCTACAGCTTGTGTAAGGCTTCATGAGGACACGGAGACCTTTCGTATTGAAAGAGGGTTTCGTCAGGGAGACACAAGTTCTCCAAAGATATTCACAGCCCGGTTGTAGTATGCATGTAAAACCGTCGACTGGAATGGAATGGGTATTAATATAGACGGAAAGTTTTTAAATAACCTCAAGTTTGCGTATGACATCGTACTTATCGCTGACAGCTTTGACCAGGCACAGACAATGCTGCAAGGACTCTTCACTGCTTCAAAAGGAATTGGCCTCAAGAAAAGCTACGAGACCTTCTCAGATCAAGTATCCCCATGAGTCTGAAAAGAAAAGTGTTTGACCAGTGTATTCTGCCTGTAATGACGTATGGTGCAGAGACTCTAACGTTAACAAAAACAACGGTGTCCAAATTGCAAGTCACCCAAAGAGCGATGGAGAGAATAATGTTAGGGGTATCATTACTTGATAGGATTCCTAATGCCACCATCCGCAGGCGATCGGGAGTAACAGACGTTGCTGTAAGGGTAACCACCCTAAAGTGGAACTGGGCTGGCCATGTAGCGAGAACAAACGATGACTGATGGACAAGGAGAATTTTTGAGTGGAGACCCCGAATACAAGCACACAGAAACCGAGGACGGCCTCCCACAAGATAAACCGGTGACATAAAGAGAATACTGGATACAGGTGGCGCAAAACAGGACCGTTTGGACAGACATGCGAGAGGCCTACGTCCAGCAGTGGACATCAAGGGCTATGTGATGATGATGATGATGATTCTTCGACGACTAAGTCATTAGTAAAACCAATCAACGTAGTTTCTTCGGACCTTTCCAGACCATTTCTCCTTGAAACATTTTCATATTTGGCTCTCCTTGAAACGCCACTGATTATTCGTAAATTCTCCAGTAGTGCCGTAGTAATAGTAGCAGTAAACACATTACATTATACGAAGCCTCAGTCCAAAATTCATATTGATTTCTAACCCAAACTGCAATGATTCTTAAGATATTTTCAGTCCTCTCGTTATTTTCACTGACATTAGAAGCTAAGTAAATGTTTCCGTACTCATTTATCAGTACTGTATTTCATTACGATATTCGGAAATTAGCTTTATCTGCTTTAGAAATCCAATTCAGGGAAGAAATACATTTTGCCATCGACGTATTAGTATAATACCGTCTACTACATTATCTCCTGAAATTAAGTATGTAGAGTACAATAGCGGATAGCCTTCTAAATAATTCAAAGGCATACAGAAGTCGTAGCGATCTAATATATTATCGCAATAAAACAGGGAATGCTTTGAATTTGTCGACAATAAGACATCTTTCGCCCGACAAAATTATTACTCTCATTTTTTTGTTATAATATATCACAAGAATGCTTTTGAATCGTCGAAAACAAGTATACGTTCAAATGTTCTTTATTACCCACATTTTTCGAGAAAAAATTAAATTGCTCGCGATGTCGCGAAACAGGCCTTTCTGACAAATAATTCTCGATTTGGTTGCTGAGTTGTTATACATATTAAGATATTTTTGGAATATTTCCTATCATCGTACGCCCGCCTTGTCGATACTGGCATACAATTAAAATGCAAGATCTAAATTGACCGTTACACTGGTTCCCAATATAGCAACTGAAAGAAAGGCGATAATATATTGATGCAGCTGGACCGTTATTTGATAATTAATTTCCCAACTTTCCTGCGGTGATCAGAACTGACAACATTCGCGAAGCGTCAGACAAACAACAGCTGTGCTTGGTTAGGGTTGATTATAAGCTTCAACAATTTAAGCACTCAAATCGCTCCTTCTAAGACTTGAATCAAAACTCGAGTCGTTGAAAATAGACCTCCTAAACGGCATACACTACTCCCGTATCAAGGAACTTGACGTAATTAACCGATGAACGGGCATGTTAAGAATTTTTCGTGCAGAGTGTATCGTTGCCATTCGTCAATGTCAGTGACAAGCTGCTGATATCTTCCTGGCTAAAGACAGGGTCGGAAGCAGGAATAGTTTGGTGATATTCCAGTCGATATGATTTTTAAGCTTCTTGAATATGAATTTACTTTTTAGCAGATTATGCAAATGATAAAGTTTTAAAGCGTTTCTTCCACTTCACTAGATATGGGTAAAGATAAATATGTGAACAATAACGTTCTTTTTTACTGTCCATGTGTGTGACTACATGATATTATGGGGGCAGTTCCAGCGACAGTTCCATTTGTAGTGATTTCTATCATCAAAGATATGACTCTACTACAAGTTCTTGGTTCAATGATTGTGCAGCCAAAGCAAAATCAGTTCGAGCTGTTGCTGAAGTCACAGTAAAATTTCATTTTTTTAAAACTAAATTTCAGCAAGTACTAGAAGAAGATGACGTGCAAAGAAACAGTAAATATAATTGCTTACTAAAAGAAGAATGCTCGACCCTAAAGTGCCCCCGCGATCCGATGTTCTCCAGTGATGTTAAATACCTAGGAGTCATAATGGACTCAACATTTGGAGAAGATAATTGAGCACGCAAGAGTGGCACTATGGTCGTGGAATTTAAAACTTAAAATGATCGGATGGTCTTACTTAACGGTTTTTATGCCGATTAGCACCAATGTATGAACCAAAAGAAACTGCAGAAGATGCAATGGCTGGCCTACCTGAGCATTACAGGGAATATAGAGACAAGAGGTTTCAATAGAGATTTCGCTGGATCAAAAGCGCTATGCAAATACATCAAGCCACCAAACTAAAATCAGGGAACCTTATTGAATATCTAAAAATACCAGACAAGATCCATCTCCAATCCTTAAACATTTCAAAGAACTATTATACTCCAACACAGCATGGGTTTGAAACACCTTTTAAAGTGGTTATTAAAGGCTAAATTTATCTTCCGGAACCAGTATTTGGTATATAGATGTATCCAAGATAAATGAAGATATATATGTTGCGATATACGGTCCTAAAGATAGGATATCACAGTTCCTAGGCAAAATATCATCCATCATCCATCTTCCAAGCAAAAGTTCTTGCCATTATTGCATTTCTTTGTAATGCAGCAGCAGAGATTTTATAAGTCTAGCTTCACTGAAATCGCTGCGGTTTTGTACTTATGAGTCTATGCAAAGCTACCCTAAATCAACTGGCCGAAGGTAATCATGTGACCTTAATATAGGTGCTGGAGTACGAAGCTGTAGGCAAACATTAGATTAGTTTCACTCAAGTACAAGGCAGAACTCCATTCTATGAACACGAACCATTATATGGCGTCAATAAATGCTAGGTGATGGTGGACTTGCAAAAGTGGGAAGAGAAACAAAAAAGAGAAATATTCCGGGCCAAAGGCAAGCGAAGAATTTTTTGAATTACTCGCAAAAAGAATGATTGCTACAAAAGAATCACTGGTCTCTTCTATGGATACTAACCCTTAAGATATGATCTGAAGAACAAGGACAAAGTTGACAGTAAACATTACAGATTTTGCAAAAAAGACAATAAGACTAGAGAGCACATTTTGTACAAGCGTTGCTGTTTCGAAGCAAGCCTAAACATTTCGAAAAGGCAGAGATAGCACTAAATGAACTCGGCTGTATGACACCAAGAAAGATATTAAGCTTTAGAAAAAAACGTATACAATCTTGGCTTCTATTAGGTATGATAACGCACAAAATATCTATCTAGGTCAAGGTGCAGAAAGCCCTTTAGTTGGCCAAACGATTCTGAACATCTATAATCTGTAATCAAGTACCAAAAATACCTATGGACCTAGTAAAGTTAATCAAAGCAAACAAGCTCTTTACTGTTTACTTGTTAGACTACCTGTTATGAAGGCAGTTCTAGAGAAAGTTCCATTTGCCACGAATCCTAGTATTAAAGATGCATCATGATCTGGTGATCCCCTTAGTAAAACTCAGGAACGGCAAGCTTATAATCTGGGTTAAATGATTATGCAGTCAGGGTAATCGGTTAGAGCTCTTCCTGAAGTCGCAGTTAAATATCATTTCCAGACCATTCAAGGTGCAGAAAGACCTTTATTTGGCCAAACGATTCTAAACATCTATAATCTGTAATCAAGTACCAAAAATACCTATGGACCTAGTAAAGTTAATCAAAGCAAACATGCTCTTTACTGTTTACTTGTTAGACTGCCAGTTATGAAGGCAGTTCTAGAGAAAGTTCCATTTGCCACGAATCCTAGTATTAAAGATGCATCATGATCTGGTGATCCCCTTAGTAAATCTCAGGAAGGGCAAGCTTATAATCTGGGTTAAATGATTATGCAGTCACGGTAATCGGTTAGAGCTCTTTCTGAAGTCGCAGTTAAATTTCATCTTTATAAAGCTAAGCCTCATCAAATACTCAAACTCAAATATAGCTTTATTATCCAAAGAAATGTTACTTCTCATTGACAAAGTTGAAAACGTCCTAAAATACTTAATTCTATATAAACACAGAACTGGATATAAGTTGTTATAAGAAAAACTATATAAATACACTAATTTATTATCACTAGGTAGGTCACAAATACATCTAGTAAAATGGATAGCTAAACCAATTATGCTTTAAACACTTAAACCTATGATATAAATGTATTGAAAAATTCCAGTAAAAATAATTTACTTAACATGAAAACACAAAAATTAGAGCTAAAAGACTCATAAACAATAAACAAAGGCAATTTGTAAAATTTTAATTCAGTTAAAGTTGTGGACAAAGTACTCGTCTAGTGTATAAAATGCTAAAGATGGAAACATCTTCTTCACTCTTCGCCTGAACAACAGATATCTTTCTAATTTCTAAAGGCAAGTGGTTAAACATCTTTTTTGTGTCATAAAAAATTGATTTTTTTGTTAAGGTTGATGAGGGGATAGGCAAATCTATTACATGAGACCTTCTTGTATTTGATTGTCGCCTAGATATCATGCTGCCATATTTCTTGAATGCTATGCACACTGATTCCAGGATAAATAGGCAAGCCAGCGTAAGGATTCCTTCTGAGACAAAGTATGGCCTGCATGATTGCCTAGGCCCAATTGCACATAAATACCTGACCGCCCTTTTTTGAATAATAGGAACTTGCTGAAAAAGATAAGCAGAACAGGACCCCCAGAAGCAAATACCCTATCTTAAATGGCTATCTACTACAGCAAAGTATACACTTTTGGCAATCTGCTTATTTAGGTGGGATTTAACTGCCAAGACTGCATAGCATCCTGATGACAGCTTATTACAAAGTGCTGCTATATGGGCATCAAACTTAAGACGAGAGTCTAAGGATACACCCAAGAACCCAGAAGAGCAAGTAGTATTAATAATTGTTTCCTCCACAACCAAGACATCGCCCTAACCTCCCTTAAAATATAACAGATTTGTCTTGGAGATATTAAATTTCAATCTGTTTGACACACCAATACCTCATATGTTTTAGTTTAGTTTCCACAATGTTGCGTAGTGCTATGGGGCTTCTGTGATGCCAGAGAATAGTGGTGTCATCTGCAAATGATGTTAAATGGCCTTGAGAAATTGCCAGTGAAAGGTCATTTACATATAATAGGAAAAGAAGGGGTCCCAAAACTGATTCCTGAGGTACTCCTGCTTCCAAGAAACCTACAGCAGACTGCTCATTATTAAACTGAACAACCTGCTGACGCCTCGAAAGAAAAAGGACCTAAACCACTGAAGAATGGAGCCCCTAAAGCCATACATTCAAGCTTCTTCAACAAAATGTCATGATCAACACAATCGAAGACTTTAGATTTATCGCAAAAGAAAGCTGATTCTGCAATATTCTTGTCTTGAGGAGGGTCTCAATGATCTTACTGAGTGTATGGAGCAGTGATATAGGCTTATAGTTGGAAGGTGTCTCTTTTTCTCCAGACTTATAAAGAGGCCTAGCCCGTTTTAGAATAGGAGGAAAGTAGCCATCTTGAAAAGAGAGGTTGATTGCCTGGGACAGAGCAATAATTGCTGACAGAGGTAAGGAAGAGAAAATTTTAATGGATATGCCATCATGTCCGCTAGCTTTCCTATTCTTCATATGACGAAAGGTACTCAATAACTCCTCAGCAACTACAGGAGCAAAGAAAAAGGATGTTGTTACTCTTACCTCTTGAAGATATTTAGAGTGGTCATACTTGGGGTTCACCTCCTTTGAAAGGCACTGCGCTATTGAGCAGTAATATGTATTTATGTCAGAGGCACTCATTTTAATTGCTTCCATTGCCCTGTTAGTAGTCCTACCTCGAAGATCATTTACAATTCGCCAAGTTTCTCTTTGTTTGTTAGGTGGCCTGCAATGAAACAGTAAATCTAAATGCCCTTCAATCAGCTGCCGTGCATAAGATCTGCCAAATTAACTCAAACCAAAATATAACCTGGTTTGAGAGAGCCCATACATCTACATCTGGCATTAGGTTTCATGAAATTACTAATGGACAAGTTTTACAAGCGGCAAATGTCTTTGCCATCATCGATATAATTGTAGTAGACGAGAAAGATTATCGTATTCACATGTGAGTGAATTCTTTCACCATAAATCTGCTGGACTATGCGATGTAAAGTGTGACTGAATAGCCACCACGTTCACCGGATCTTACTTCACTTTGTTTTCTATATACCGAAAATACCTGTGGAATTAGTAAAGATGAATCTGTAAACAAAAATTTTCTCTCTACTCTTTACTTGTTTAACTAACTTAGCTCTAATGCAATGGAAGCAATTCCTGGGACAGTTTTATATGTAACGAATAGAAAGTTTATAATCTGGGTTAAATGATTATGCAGTCACGGTAATCGGTAAGAGCTGTTCCTGAAGTCGCAGTTAAATTTCATCCTTATAAAGGTAAGCCTTATCAAGTACTACAGGAAGGTGACCTGCAATGAAACAGTAAATCTAAATGCCCCTCATGCCATGTATAGGATCTGCCAAATTAACTCAAACCAAAATATAACCTGGTTTGAGAACGCCGATACATCTACATCTGGCATTAGGTTCCATGAGAGTATTAATGAACTACTTTTACAAGCTGCAAATGTCTTCCTCTTCATCGATATTAGTGTAGTAGACGTGAAAGATTAAGATCCGATTCACCATGGGGCATTTTTGTGAGTGAATTTTTTCACCATAAATTTTTTATTTGCTGGATTATGCGATGTGAAGTGTGATTGAATAGCCACCACGTTCACCGGATCTTACTTCACTTGGTTTTCTATATACAGAAAATACTTGATGAATTTGTAAAGATAAAGCTGCAAACAAAGATTTTCTCTCTATTGTTTACTTGTTTTGCTAGCTTAGCTCTAATGGAAGCAAATCCTGGAACAGTTATATTTGAAGCGAATTTGAGCATAAAAGATGCTACATGACCCGGTGATCCAACTAATAGAACTGACAAACTGCAATGTTTTGTTCTGGTTTCAATGATTGTCACAGCAATCAATTGAGCTGCTGCTGAAGTCGCGGTTAAGATTCATCCTTATGAAGCTAAGTTTCATCATGTACTAAATGAAGATAACCTGCGCAGAAATAGTAAATTTAAATGCGATTCAGTGCTGTAAATGTCCTGCGGTCATCGGTGATATTGAAGTAGACGAGGAAGCTTAAGATTCAGGGGACATTTTTATCTACCTGTGAGAAAATTTCCTTACCACAAGTATCCTAATCCTAGGGGCTGGATTAGACGATGTAGGATGTAACTGAATAGTTACCGCCTTCATCACCGAGTGAAGGTTCCATTTTAACAAGTTTTAGCATCAATGATGCAACATCCTCTCGTGGTCGCTCTATTAGAACTGAGGAATGGCAAGTTAATGTTCTTATTTCAATAATTGTGCAGTCCAGCAATCAATCGCGATGTGGCTGTAGTCGCAGTCAATTTTCACCCTTATCTGCATCCTAAGCTACATCATGTAGTCAATGAAGGCCGTTCAATGCTGTAAAAGTTCTATAAACATCGATGCTACTGAATACAGCTCCACTTTGCAGACTTTCTCCTTATCATATAGGACTGCAAGCTTTGCGTCTAGCTGGAAATGTGCTCAAGTGTAACCAATCCCGAACTAAATAACTACGGTCCACTTGCCTTAGTTACCATCATGTCCAAAGTCATGGAGAAACTGATCAATGAACAGCCCTTAAAATATCTCGAATCGGCAGGCATCATAAGCGATCGCCAGTATGGCTTCCGCAAGCACACCTCAACGGGCAATCTCCTGACTTACGTGACCTATCTGTGGACCAACGCCATTGAGAGCTACGGCGAATCTCGTGCAGTGGCTCTCGACATATACAAAGCATTTGACAGGGTGTGACATGAGGAATTGTTAAGCAAATTGACAATATACGGATTACCACCAGCACTATGGCTTTCCAATTTCTTAAGGGATCAAAGCATCTGAGTTGGTAGTGATGGACATCTCTTGGAGGAATTTAAAATCAATGCCGGAGTTCCTTAAGGGTGTATATTGTATCCTACACTGTTCCTCTATATCAACGATTTCTTAGACAGAACAACCGATTCTCTTTACAGCTTTGCAGACGACAGCACTCTTATATAATCATTCATGTCGCGGACTCCAATGACCGCTGCTCGTTCCCAACGCGAACGAGGAAATCAGATTGCAGCCATCCCATCAATGAGGATATAAACACCATCGTGGAATGGGGTGAGGAAAATAATGTACAATTCAACGAAGGAAAGACTCAAGCAACACCGTAGGACCTGACTTATCAATGACAGGACACACACTGGCCTTTGCCTCATCTATAAGCTTACTGGGCATCAACGTAGAAAACAACATGTCTTGGCGAAATCACGTCACCAAAATCGCCAAGGCAGCAGCACAACAGCTAGGAGCACTTTATAGAGCAAAAAAGTTGTATATGCCTTATCAGCTCTTACTGCTCTATAAGGCTGGAATACTGTTCCCATGTGTGGAGCTCGGCACCCAAACACTTGCTCAATATATAGGATTCCATACAGGGGAGAGCAGTCGGTCTTGTGGATGACCCAGTGTTGACTAAAGACTTAGATAGCCTTGAATATCGAAGAAAAGTAGGGGAACTATCTCCTTACTATCGATACTACTACGGAAGGCGTTCGAACGAAAAAAAAGCAGATGAGGAAGATATAATACGATTTTGAGCAGCATTTTTCTTTACCAGTGAGAGACTTTTTTACCACACATTTCCTAGCCGCTCGATTAGAAAATGTAGGGTGTGACTGAATAGCCACCACGTTCACTGGATTTTACTCTATTTGACTTTCAATTTACTTTTAAAAAAATAGTTTTAGTAATTTCCTCAAATAAAAGGGATGTTGCATCTGCAATTAAGTCTAGTTCAGTCTCTCTAAACTTGTCAAGCCAGTGATAAACTGTTGGGATACCCAGTGATCTCTATCATATTGTCAGAGAAAGATGACTGATATTGTTAGACTTTAGTTCCGAGAATTGCCTTTTGGTATTACGTCCATTTCATTAAATTCACCAAAAAATTCGTAATCGCTGCTGCATCATCTTCGTGGCCATCTTCCTCATCTGTAATTTTTGGATCATATCTCACTTTTGTACAGCATTTAGAGACATCTTGAATTAAATATCAATTTTTCCAGCTACTCGGTGACCGCTTTTGTAACATGATGGCGATATCACATAATACTAAATTAAATTAATTTAGTGACGATTTTACTGAGACGGTCCTTATTATTCAAGTAGCGAAGGGAGATGTTCAAAGCACCACCGATGTCAAAATAAAAAATGTTCCTCATTAGTTTTCAGTGCAGCGCACTGGAGATGGTTTGATAAAGATGAAATAGTTCATACTAATGTTACATGAGTTGAAGTTATGGTCTGTGTTATGAACGTGTCAAAATAAATTTATAGAATATTTTGTTGGACGCATAGAAATGATTCATTATACCAAATGTGTTTGTTTTATTTTGGGCTCGACTGATTCGAGGGCCTGGGAGAGACGCTTATGGTTATTTGTTAGGATTTTTATGGAAGTTTTTATAGAATGATGATAAACGTTGATAATTATTCAGATAATTAAATGACCTATAAAGTGTGTTTAATACGACCAACTAGCTTAGAAGAAGTGGTGAATGACAACATTTTAAAAAACGAATTGCATATATCGGATCATTGACTGCGATCTTTAGATGTATTATGGCTGACACCTGGGCTTCAAGTTATTCGTAACATGATAAAGAAGCAACATCTAAAGGATAACGTAATGAAAAAATAAACATCGTTAAGTTAAGCAACACATTTCACCGAAAAAATCGTCCCTCTTTCCGAAATGTAACGCTGTTATAATGAAAGCATAAAAACTTCATTAATAAAAATTTCATCTCTAGCTATTGGCAAGTATCAATCAATGTTGTCAGAACACGGCGATTAATGATGGTAAAATTTGAATATTTTGTATCGCTGTCACCTTAACAGACTCGAACAGACTTATAATAAATGAGATCTGCGAAGCCTAAAGGAGAAAGCATATAGCAAGGTCCAGCAACGAAGCTCAACAAATTAGTATACACGAGCATCGAGAATATATAATAGGATTTAATGAAGAAGATAAATAAAATCAAAAATAGAAAATGGACAGACATTTTGCTTTAGCATAAGTTAACATTGATCAATGATAAAGGAAAGTAAAGCAATAAAATGACGAATAAGATGGGAACAAACATTTGACAATGATCTTTAAATACCATGCGGTAAATTCATCTTTGTCGCACTTACATGATCAATAAATAGTCAACTAAATAACCCAGAATAATCTAGATGGTGAAGAGGGCAGGTTTGAGCGTAGCAAGTTTAATCCTCAGTATTGGCACACTTACGATGTCGAAAAGACAAATTTTGCCAAGGCTTGTTCGTTCTCAGGTTTTGTACGCCTTGCTGGCTTGGCATATGATGGATGAAGATGGAAAGCTGACAGAGAAACTCAGTGAACTCCAAGAGAAAATATCAATCAAAATATACAGTGCTTAAAGGACAGTAACCACAAAACAAGTGCGGAGGTTGCTTCCCTGAAGTTGAATGGGGACAAAATAAGAGAGAGGTACAAAAGTGTGGTCTTATCAACTGATAACCCTTCATCCAGATATTGATTAACAGGCAGATAAAATTGATTTTTTCATGCTTTAGGAAATATCAAATGCAACTAATTAATTTCAAACAGGTGCAAGTTCATGGCTCTTGATTGCACGCTAATGAAATTCGGTGTTAGCTTGTCCAACACATTGTACAATACGTATAGATTTCCGTTATAAAGGATCTATACCTCAATCTAGATTAAAACTCTCAATTAGCATAAAGCAGCATACCCACGCCCTTCTTTTACTGTTTTCTAATTTATGCAACCGGTAGCCTTAAGTATTGTGATGTCTCCATCCGCGCCCAGGAGACTAACTTAGTTTTAGGGGGCATTGTTTGTTAATGCATATCCGTCGTTGACAATTGTAACGCGAGCAAAGGAGTAAATTAATTCGGATAATACTTGGGTTTACGACCTTTTTACATTTATGAGATGCCACGATATTGTGGCGCCTCGCTAGGGAAATAGTGACACGGCAACTCTCTCATCGTATATTGAATTTTATATGCATTTTAACCTATAAAGGTGCTCGTCTTCACGTATCCGGTTTTATGTTCCGTAAACTTATAGCCCGCGGCATATCTGAATGGGATAATGACTTTTATGGAGAGCCCGAGGTAGTTTTGGATTTGCGTTGCGTAGATAAATTACACGGAGATAAAGAGGATTCTCTACTGATGTCTTTTGCCTTTATAAACGCCCCTGTATTACGCGAACAGTCTGTTCATTATGAAATATTGTTACAAATTTAGCCATAAGTTACTGAGAATATGTTTATCTAAGTATCTTGCTTCTTCTTCTTCTTCTCCTCCTTCATCATCATTATTTTAGGTAAATAGGTAGCTACGGATATATTATCAAAATGTATAGTACAACAATGGCATAATAATCCCGAATCGTCAGTAAAATAATATAAATTACTATAAAATGCATTGAGATGATTCAAATAATCGAATGCTTTTGTCAAATTCGAACATATTTTCATAGAATAGAATAGAATTGCTGGTACCCGCCTCTGCCATTGCAACCTATGCAAGTTTATTGTAGCACTCCGAACCATTCTTAGAGGACCTAATCTAGTCTGGTCTTCCTAATCAGACTCCACAAATGGAGTACCGGTTTCTCCATGTACCTTGCAGGTCCGGGTTTGGTCTCTCCCAGCCTTGCATACCTGAGCCTGCAGAGAGCCTCACATTCGCACCACACGTATTTAGGAGTTTTCTCCTCCTCCTGACAGAACCTGCAACGGCTATTATCTGCCAGGCCGATATTCTCCATGTGTCTGTTCATTCTGCAGTGCCCCGTCAGCTTACCAAATAATATTCTTATCGTCTTGCGAAACCTCTTAAGATCTGCCGTGAATTTTAGGGAGCCGTGTTTTATGAACTGTTTGTAACCACCAGTTTAGAGATTGTTTATCTATCCAGCTTTTAACTGCTATTTTAAAGACTTTTCCTGCTATCCCGCAGTAGGGCTCAGGTCCCAACGTAACCTTACTTGCAAGTTTGTCGGTTTCTGCGTTGCCTTGATGTCCCGGAACCCATGCAATGGTGAGCTTATTGTTACGACCGATCTCTTCAAGGGCACTTATGCAGTCTTTAACTAGTCTAGATCTGACCTTGTGTGCACTAACTGCTTTTAAGAGTGGCTGAGTATATGGCTACCCTCCTTTTTCTAATGTTAAATTCCTCTATCTCCATGGCGCAGTGTTGAATTGCCGCGACCTATGCTTGGAACACTGTGGCCTGACTGCCCAGTTTATCCAGATATTTGACCTTGGTCTGTGGACCCCGGCTTCCACCCCTTTACTGGTCTTAGAGCCGTCGGTATACGATGCTTGGTCTGCTTTTATAGGAGCCCCCCTCCCATTCGTCCCTGCCTACAATAGCTACTGAGAAGGGTCTATCAAACCCATAGGAGGGGGTTGTTTCATATGATGGCATTTCGAAGAGATCTTTGATCTCCTCGCTGTCCTCTAGTTTCCAGCTTGAGGGCCTTTCCCGTTCAATGATGGGCTTGTTACCTTGCTTGAGCCGGTATTGTACCATTCTTACGTTCCCCTGTATGAGGATATGTAATGGAGGTAGATTTAGCAGGACTTCCAGTGCTGCAGTTGGGTTGTTCTTATCGCCCTTGAGACGCACAGACATGCCAGCCTTTGTACGCCTTCTAGTTGCCTGTTGCACCTGTTTGCGTGGCATTTATGCCCCAGGCTATAGAGCCATAGGTTAGCATGGGCCTTACCACCATTTTGTTCAACCAGAGATTCAATTCGGGGCTTAGCCCCCAGTTTCTCCCGCAAAGTCGCACATTCTCATACTACAACACAGTTTTATCCACAATACCAAAACACAATTATTACACTTTAGTTTTAATCATCTCCTGATGATGCTAACATGGTTAGCGAAGCGCGAGTCTAGTCTAAAAATTGTGTTTCGGTATTGTGGATAAAAATCTATCTAAGTGAATTTTTAAACTATTTCTTATATACCAAATCCATATATTACCACATATACCTAATCCATCCATGTTGGTATATAGGTGATAAGATGTGATATGGGAAAGCGAAATTATGTTTATTGACATTGGGGTATTCTATTCTCAACGATTTTGATGATTCTAGCCACCCAGCAGCTGTCTTTTGTGACCTGAGTAAGGCATTCAACAATGTCCGTTAAGAGCAACTGCTCAAAGTGGTGTTTGTATAGGAGCATTGCCTTTTCATCTACATGGCTTTATCAGCTACTACTGTACTACTAATTTCACACTGGTTACGGATGATACAACCATAATGTGGGTCTGTTGATACAAAGAAGTGGAGATTCCATCAGATATAAAATTTATAAAATTCTTCATTTTTCACGTATTTTCCGTATACCTAATCTATATGAAAAGTGCTGGAAAATGGGTGTTTATTAGCATTCTCAACGAGTTTTATGACTCTAGCTATCCAGCAGCTATCTTTTCTGGCCCGAGTAAATCATTCGACAATGTCAATTAAGAGTTATTGCTGAAAAACCGCTTACGTCTATGATTAGAAATGATAACAGAGACTTCCAGTAGTGTTTGTCGATGTTAGGTGCGTTAATTCTTTTCATCTACATGACTGTATCAGGTACTGATTCTACTACTAATGTCACAATGTTTGTGGATGATGTTGCAGCAAAGAACTGGATACTCCATCAAAACGTTTTAGCCCGATGTTTATAAAGAAGCATGGCAAAGTTAGCCACTATCTTTTGCTTTTTTTCCTTATTTATTTATTTATTTATTTATTTACGTACTTGCCACTTTATAATTTTACAGCCAAGATAATACTGTATAAAAATACATATTATCCACAAAACATCCAAATAAAATATCCTCAGACATATACATATTTCTTAAAATAACAATAACAAATATTCCAAAAAACATTTTTACTAGATCACTGAATCTCATTCAGTTTCGCAACCCTCCTCCTGAACACATCTGGACCGAACACACAGACCCCCGTACTCAACCAATTCGCCCCCTTAACAATCCTGGATAAGGGCTCACACCTGCCATTTTTCTTCTGTCCGGAACATGCAACGAAATCAAACCAAGTAATGCAAGACAATCTGTGGAAGAATGCACGACCCTGAACAAGAATCACTTATCCATCAAGAACCTCCTCCTCTCCAGGGAATCAATGGCCAACAACTCTCTCACATGATCATACTCATATTAATCCTGCGCATACCCACAACGGTAAGCCACCAATCTTAGAAATTTGTTCTGTACTCGCTCTATACGCTCAATATAGGACCAATTAGTTGGATTCCAGGCCACAGAACAATATTCCAGGGCAAAAGGAGGCAAGAATAAAGAATCTTCAGAGTAAAGATAGAAAAGTCAGCAAAAGGTCATTGAAAATATTTCAAAATTTTAAAAGCTTTTGAAGTTATGATGTTAATATGATCATTAAATGAAAATTCACAATCCAAGGTGACCTCCAGCTCTTTAATTTCAGTACACTTCCTTAAAACAATATCATTTATAGAATAAGGACATGCAATGGGGTTCCTCTTGCGAGAAAAAGTAATCCTATTGCATTTTCTGGCCTTAAGATTCATACCATTGCCTCGGCATCATCCAGAAAAGTTTTCGAGATCCTCCTGGAGAAGGAGCGCATCAGACATGAAGACCATCGATCTAAAAACTTCACGTCATCAGCAAACATGAGCTGGCGACCCCCATGAACACATCTGGGTAAGTAATTTAAAAATAGGATCCAGAGAATCGGCCCACAGTGGAATACTTGCGGGACACCAGAAAAGATTCCCATTTCTGCAGGGTAGTGATTACCAAGTCTGACAATCGTCAAGTAACTGTCGATCCACTTCAGTATCAACGGCCCCAAGCTCTCCCAGTGCTCGCAATTTAGCAAGAAGGAGAACATGATCGGCTAAACCGAGTTAACCTGCACTCTCCTCTCCATGCACTTAGCAGTCAGATACTCATACAGGACCGACCAAATTTGTGCCGGCAGATCAACCCAAAAGGAAACCATGCTGCTCCTCGTTCATTATTCCTCTACAATCCCAAGAGAGAAGTCCACTGACTAACCTGTCAAGCAACTTTGGAATTTCTGACTGATTACACACTGCTCTATATTTTCTACCTCGTCCTTCTTGCCTGATTTAAAAATTGGCTTCAGGTAGCTTACCTTCCAGAAATGTACTCAAAGAAATATTAAATATTATATGCAGAGGAACTGCAATGGTGAAAATGAATTTTTTCATAAAAAACGTTGGTATACCATCTGGTCCATATGTAAGTTTACAAAGCATATCAGTCAAACCATTGACAATATCAGAGAGGATAAAGGAATATTTACTGAGATCCACCACTGGCACACTGGTTCCTCTTCTTTTTCGACATAACAATTGCTCATATGTATTCTGTCCTTCTATCCATCTGTAAAATATTTTTATGTATATAAGTTTGAACTTGAACTTGAAAAATATAATGTAAACATTTAAGACAAATTGTAAACAATGCTAGCGATCAACGGAAGCGATTATGAACCTTAAACGTGCAACGGTCGGCAAATTTTTAATATAAATTATCAAGGGAGTCATAGGTTCGACAGACGTTGTTTTTCCCTGAAAACCTGCTCAACGAGTTGCTTAGAGCACACATATGCGTAGAACCCTACGGGGGTTCTAATCTGCAAATTATTTCCCTAGCTAATACACGAGTGTCGTAGCACACATGTGCGTGGGCTTGAGGAGTACCCATCCAAAGTAGTAAAGTGTCGAATCTACGATAAATTTGTCAAACTTCTAAGAGAGATAATTTGCAGTGTATTGTAAATTCTAAGTGAAATTAACAGAACTCTCGTTAAAAATATTTAAATATCTACCTCAAATAGATAGCAAAAGCTAACCATAAATAAAGCACAACATAACTCTTGAAAAATTTTATTATAAATCATTGACCAAGACCTATAAACAATACAAAGTATACATCAACTGAAAAAACATGCGTATCTTAGTAATCGGGTATACTGAAAATTGATTACGCAAATTATTGTTTTTATGTATGCCAGAGATTTCAACATATCATCTTGTGTCAATGCTTATAAAAATCATTTATCCACTATTTACTGGACAAATACTCGATAATTCCTCATGTTTCACCTCCTTCTACTACATAACATTTTGTCTCATCCGTTCTGTTCCTTTTGCAATTATTTCTCATATACATTTCCACAAGGTAATTTTTTGACTATTTTAGTATATCTACACTCTTTACAGATTTAATAAGATTTGTTTTCTTGGACTTTTTCTTCCTTATTAATTCCAATGCCATTGTTCCTTGGTGAGATCGCAATCAGTGCTGAAAAATGGGTGGCAAAAAGCGAGATCAAATATGTCATTGTTATGCAATGAGTTATAGAGAGAAATCTTTGCAGGAGAAATTCTTTTCATAGTTCCAGGTTCAGAGCAGGAATTTTTGTGGACCTAACAAAGGCATTCTGTTGCGTCTTTCAGAAGATTCTTCTCAAAACTGTAGAAGTATAATTAGAACTATCGTAGTTTCTTGTTGGGGTCAGAGCGGACTAACAATAGGTTGAAGTCTGATAATGAATGCCTTATATTAAACCATCTAGGAAGGGCATTTTTGTATTCACCTACATGATCTACCAGAATCTGATTCCACTACTGGAGATTCAATGCTAAAAGTAAAAAGTGCTAAATACGGAGGACACCTATCAACGAGGGGGAGCATTCAAGAATGATCAGACGCCACAGGATCGCACTCAAATCAAAACAAAATATTTAATTCCCGCAGTGTCATATACTATGTTAATAATTTTTCTAATTCATAAACCACGTTATATGCTCGATAAATTTATATACAGATTGCAAAGATAATACCTAGAAGCCATCCGAGGATAAGCAATGTCAAACGACATTAACGTTTGGTGTGGACCGTTAAGATAATGAAGGAACGGAAGTCACAGCAATAGAGAATCTCGAATAAAGTAGAGCGACAAACTCGAAAAACTAATCGCCGAAACTAGAGCTATTACGAAACCAATAAAACCATTACAAGATTCAGATTTATTAGGTATTGTTTCCTAAGGCGGAAAAAAAAATCTCGGAACTATAAAACCGGAGGAACTGTGTCGATCGTTAAGGAGATAAATGGCCGTCATTACGGCATTATGCAAACTAATATCTCATAAAAGATTAATTTTATGATACATTAGAGAGATAAAAAGAGTGTTAACTTCTTTTTAATGGAAAAACTGGTTGCCTGGGTTTATAATTATTATATTCCTTATTAATGTGTCCATTGCGTGTCAATAGAGTGATCGTATAGATGATTTATCGGGAACTGATCATGGCTATATTATATTATTACGATAGATATTGCTTTGTAAAGAGGTGAGCAAACGTACGATCATAAAAGGAAGTCATTACCATTTTTAACCCAAAGTAACGCGTTGAACTAATCAACAATCCATTCTTTTCTGACAGAAATTCGGAATCAAAAGCATGGAAATATTACGATTAAATTAATAAAACCTCCGGTAATTGATTTTTATATAGGAAATCAACCACATTATAGGTATTTTGCCTTTAGACAGTAGTACCTACTTACTATAATTCCTATTAAAATGACAAAGCCTAATAACATCGACTCCTATCGTCGGGTACTACTCACAGAAATTGAAAAAAATATATACTTAACTATCATAGTACTTCAGTTCACCTGAGTGTTATCTCGTTATTAGTAATACAAATTTTAAGATTTACTCCCTCTGCATCGGTTAATTCCGAAAACAACTTACGAAATAATTTACATTAACTTGGGAATTTCAGTTAGTAGTGTTAATAGCTTCTTAAAATCGTGTCTTAGCTCCGATATCGTGTTTCTCCGAATGGCCCCTGAAAGACTAATTATCTGTAATATTTCAGAGACTATCGTGTCTAACGGGACACATAATATTTATAATTTATACCACGAAATCGTTATACGTAAGTAGTGTTGTACCGGTCGGGATTCTCGTCGAGATTTTGATTTATTTCGTGTCGATTTCGAGTAAATTTCGTTACGGCTTGGTTCGTAATATTTTACGAAATTTAGGAACGCATTTTTTTGAAATATATCCAGAGATCTTATCAATAACACACGTTTTGCAATCTGGACTTTTCATCAATTACAGTATATTTTTACTATGTATGGCCTATATGATAAATAATCAGTCACCTGAAAACAATAACTCACCTCTCGATTAACAAATTTGATATTAAAAATCGAGTTCCTCTCAAATGGCCGGCTCGGTTTCCTGACTTTACATCCTTTGATATTTTGAAGTTATATAAAACAGGTCTTTAAGATGGGGGGATAAGTAATTTGGAACTCGACGTGATAAAAGCCAGATGTACCTGAGAACCTTTGGAAAGATAATAAAATTACATTACCAAAGGTAAACAATAAACTATACAGGGCGAGTCAAAATTCCGGAATAATTGAAATTCAAATTTAAGTTATTTACGTCGTTGATCATTGCGGTCTCTATAGTGATAATGGTGTTCTTTTTCGGATATTAATATATGTTATTTTTAAATTGCATTCTTCTTTAGAATTGGAGATCAACATTACAGGGATAGCAAAATTAAGATTCCTTATACAAAATTTATCAATCTAAATTGCCCATAGTCAATGTCTTATGTACTAAATTACTACAAAATCAAGTTTCTAGCTTCAACGTCTTCATTGTGGAACTGCTTGCTTCCCCGATTTGGGTTTGATGGACATTTTTATGAGGCCGTCTTGATTTTCAAGGCCAAAGTATGCCCATGTTAAAAGTTTCGAATAAATGAAATAGCTTGAGAACATGGCATATATGTTTAATTAAAATTTGGTCCATCGATTGTAGTGGACATTACGACTGCAATAATTGTGTTGTTGCCAGTGTTCCTCTTCATTCGAATAACTTCGTTTTCTCTAATTACACATTATGGTATGGTATGGTAGGTAGAGGGGTCGCTCGGCAAGACTTGCCCTTAAACACGTCGACCACAATTGATCTTTTGTGCATACCCTTCTATTTTACACGAAAATTCCTATCTCCTTCGAGTATCAGAATATTTCGTGGGTTGAGCTTTTGTAGATCCCACGCCCCGGTGCCACAACGGCATTTTCGAGATGCGTCAACCTTTGGCGAGCCAGTGCCTGACATTCGCAGAGTAAGTGCTCTGACGTTTCAGCCATAGTTTAGCAGAATCTGCATTGTTCGTCAGTGATTTTCCCCATTTTCTTGAGGTGGGACCTCCAGGGGCCATGTCCAGTGAGAAGGTCTACGACCAGTTTTATCTCATTTTTTTTGTAGCTTGAGAAGCTTTTTTGTGTAGTTAGACGAGTGAGAGATGAGTCTCTTGGCCTGTCTGCTCAGAGGCATTGGCCCAATGTATCTCTTTACGCCTTTTTTCCCAATTTCTGAGTTTATTCATTACGTGTCATCTGGTGCCACCTAATGGTTCAGGCCCGCAAAAGAGAGTCTGTGCTTCATTCCGTGCGAGCTGGTCAGCGGCTTCGTTGCCTTCCACACTCTCGTGCCCTGAGACCCACATTAAGGTGAGTCTGTTTGCCAGTTGATCTGCAGCCATCTGACAATTCCACACTAGCCGGAAGTTGATTCTGCTTTTAAGGCTGCTTGACTATCTGATAGGATATAGATCTTTGCACCTCTTAGGCCTTTTTGGCACATTCAGAGATGGCTATATTGACAGCATTTATTTCTGCTTGAAAGATGGTGAGAGTGTTTCCTAAAGGTGCAGAGATTCGACAGGTCCGTAAACTGCGGATCCCACTCCTTCTATCATCTTTGATCCATCTGTTTACCAGACAAGTGATCCCCTCTCTAGTTGCAGTGGAGGGAGGTCAAGTAGGGTTTCCAGAGTTGTTGTGGTGGACATTTTCGTACCCAGGCAGGCGAGCCCTTGTACTCTTGTTAGCTTTCGCTGTGTTGTTATTTTCATTGTTTTTACCCACCTCACCAAGCAGGCGTAGGTTATAATAGGCTTAACAACAGTGTTATAAGACCAAAAGATGATGGAGTGTTTTAGCCCCAATGTTTTACCAAAGAGTCGTCGACAGGCCCAAAGCGCTACCGTTGCTTTTTTGATAGTTCTTTCCAGGTGTGGGTTCCAGGTTAGTTTCTGGCCAAGAACGATGCCAAGATACTTAACCCCTTTTGAATTCTCTATCGTTGTCCCTCCCAAAGTGGCTGCTTTAAGGTTCAGCTTCCTTCTTTTTATGAATGGGATCATCACGGTTTTGCTTGGGTTGATATTTAGTCTTTCCTGTGTACACTATGTGCTGACAAAGTTGAGTGCACTTTGCACACGTTCTGAGAGAACGTTGTCATGCTTGCCTCTTATTATAATAACTAATTCATCTGCGTAACTTTGGACTTCAAAGCCTGCTTCAGTCAGTCTTACCAGTAGATCGTCAACCACCAGAGTCCAAAGCATGGAAGACAGGACTCATCCTTGAGCGCATCCCTTTCCTCGTTTTTGTTTCTGCTTTTCACCACTTCCTCTGTGCTCCTGCAACAATTCCCTCAAACTTGCGTCGATGTGTCTTTGAACTTCCTCACCGTCGCCATCTCTTCTTTAGCACCTCAGTAGGGTTGGGAGAATGCAACCCGGTTGCCCTAAAGTTTGACACTAAATTTTTACTGATACTATCACTAATTGCGACCCATAGTCTGTCTAACAAGGAAGGGAATTACTCTTTGGGGAGACACCCGGGGTACCTGCTTTCCCTTTTCCACTTGTCTAAAATTTCTCTCCATCTCTTCTTCATCAGCAACATCAAGCGGTTGCATGAGATGTGTTACATTTTCTGGAAAAGGAGAGAGATGAGTTTATTGGTTTTGCATGCCTCAATGACTTTAGGAGAAAAGTGGCTCGCTAGATTGTCTCCTAGTAATACCACTGTGTCGTCCGGATCACGAGCAGCTTCGACATGTGGTAACAAAATTTTAAAAAGCCATGTTTCAAATAGGTTCATGTTGAACCACCCACTGGCACTACTTGCATATTTTGTTCCAACTGGACCACCTGGAGTCCAATAATTATCGTATAGGTTCAATGCTTTTTATACGACCATTGGAGGCAATAGATCTCCATGTGCATTGCCGCATACCATAATTCTAATTGTGGCCCGGGAGTGCTCTTGTGCTCTCTCTACCCTTTTAGTACTTCTAGGAACTACAACCTTTTTTGCTCCAAGACCGTCGGTAACATTGGCTTCATCATAATTGTAGAGTTTTATGCTTTTAACATATTTAAGAGCAAGTTCAGCATTATTGAAGAATTTCAAAATATCATCACGATTTACCGACGACCTGTAAGGTTTTATATCAGATGCAGTTCTGATGGAGAGATTATGTCGAACTATGAAAGCATCAAGGAAATCTGGACCTGGAACGTTATCTTTAAAGACACGCACTTGCTTACCTTACTTATCAAGGTATTTTTTAATAACGTCTCGTATATCTACCCGTGTCAAAGGGAATCCCCACTTCACAACCACACCAAGGGTATCAGCAATGGTGGCCTGTTCAGTGTTACTAAGGACGGTGGGATGTCCAACAGGTTTGGTGTGCTTTCCATGGACCCTTCGTAAAAACGATATCTGAGGCACATTCAATTGCCTTTTAAGACGTCCCCTCCCTAACTGCGTGGGCATGGGGTCTTGACGCCGGGATTCTTTGAAACGTTGTGACCATTATACGTATATAAATATACAATGTAAGTCACGAAAAAAAAAATTGTCATCCCATGTTCAAGTAGCACCGCGGTGTTTAATTAGCTCCGGTTTAGTAACGAAATGCGATAGGAAACTGAGGTTTCCACTGTTCAATAGAGCAGAAACGACTCTATAATTCTTAAAATTATCACGTTCTCATAAGCGTATTTTATATTTTCTATAGGCGCTCAAAGTTGAGCTAAAAATGTAGAAAACAGTACCAATTAAAAAAAATCATATTTCGAAAACTAACCGTTTCCACAGAAAACAGAGATCAGTTTCGAATTTAGTGGGTTTGAAAGTATAAGACTTGGATTAGAAAAGGGTATTTTTCTAAAAAATTTTAAAAATCCATTCGACGATGTAAAATTTTCAAATTTTCCTTCAAAAATTCGAAATTTTTTAAAATCAATGAAAATGTGTTTACTAGCTAACATTCTAGCGCAGATGACGAAAAAAGTATCAGTTTTTCTCCAGTTAATCTGGATTTTTTGTTTTTTAAAAAAATTCGAGAAAAAAATTTTGAAACTTGCAGATCCTCAAAAATCCGCAATTTAAAAATATAACCAAATAGGATAGAATACTGCGGTTTTCACTGTTCGATAGAGCAGAGACGATTCTATAAATTTTGAAATTATAAGGTTCTTTTAGTAAATTTTATGTTTTCTATAGGCGCTCAAAGTTGAGCTCCCTAGCGTACCAAGCAAACCTAAAAAAATCATTTTTGTTCAGCAATATGATTCCCATATCAGAAAAAAATATCTATTAACTCTCAAGCTCTCGTATTTTAGATTTTTCCTATAAGAAAGCTTGTCGAATCTAAAAACACTCTGTACATATACTCATATCAAGGAGATCATAATATAGAATAGAACGAAGCATTTTTCAAAGTGGTGAATTTACGCGAGAAATTATCAATCTCGAGTCAAGACATGCACGCACATCACTATACGCCGGACGATGATGATATTCAGGTTGATGTAATTTACCGTTTGCGTTAATCCATTTTTCTGATATAAATTAAAATCGTTTCCTTGTTTCGATCCTAAAGAGCGTGTCTCGTAATATCTCAACATTGCTACATAGAATAGTTATCAATAAATATTCTATTAATACCAGATGTGTCACATATCATATCGTGTGTAAGCGATATTGGCAAGTATGTCGTTAAAAGGTGTTTTTTTTTAAGAATGAAACCTACAACAACTAACAAGCGAAAATAAAAGTAATTTTTGAGTTTCATTGGTGTTTTATAGCATCCTATATCAAAATTCCGCTATTTCCCAAAGCTGGGCAACTTCACAAAGATGCAAAAAAGCTGATAATTTTTACTTCAGCTTCCGATGCTTTATCAAATGATACACAATTTCAAGCGACCGGTATTCAAATTTCGAATACTCTGGATTGGACATGTCAAGCTTTGCACCTCTGAAAGCCCCGGCGGAACTCTAAAATTGAATAATCCGTATAAATATTTAACGTTCTGTCTAGACAACCTGTTTTAACATACTAAAGTTAATTCTATCTTTTTCAGTCACAATCTGACAAAATTAGAGAAAATTATATCCACTCGGAGGAGTGCGACGTGCGAATTCGTCCTGGCGTTTACGTATCTATAGAAGAGGCTTCATACGAATACGAAACGAACCGATTCAGACAGTTTAATAAAAAAACACCCTTCTTTCTTTAGGATTCTGAGGCTGCATCTTCCATCATATCGAACATAAACACTACCATGGCAAAAGTCAAGTTTCATCAACGTGATATTCGTAAAATCCCTAAAGAACTAGATACGCAAAAGGCATCAGAACCGGACGGAATACCTGCCATTGTGATAAAGAACTGCGCCAACGAACTAACATCCGTTTTTTCCAGGTTTTTTTTCTCTGTCTCACGGAAAAGGGATTTACCCATCTTCTTGGAAAGTCGCTCGAGTGCAACTTGTTCCCAAAAAGGCAAAAAAACTACGCCCTCAAACTGTCGCCTAATTGCCTTGCTTCCAATAATCTCGAAAGTCATGAAACGTGAAGTCAATCAGCAACTACTCAAGTACCTCGAGAACAACAGAATAATCAGATCAGAGAGATCGACAGGAGATATATTGGCCTATGTCACTCTTATATAGAATAGAGCAATTGAGAACTATGGAGAGTCTCGAGTGATTGCGTTGGATATTTCGAAGGCATTCGACATAGTTTGGCATGACGGACTGCAGCCAGCCTCTCTCTGCAGCTGGCTTGCCAGTTTCCTTAAGAAATGATCTCTGCACGTTGCAATTGATAGACACATCTCAGACACATTTACCATTAACGCGGGCGTGCCTCAGGGCGCAATACTTTCACCAACTCTGTTTCTCATCTATATTAATGACCTGCTAACCGAAACGAATAATCCTGTTCACAGTTTTGCAGATGATAGTACCCTTGTCTCCCAATTTAGATCAGAAACACCTTTACCAGCGACTGAGACTTATCACCGCAGACAAGAGCAGATTACAGCAATGAATCAAGACCTGAAGAAAGTTCAAACTTGGGGCGACAGAAATTTGGTCCAGTTCAATGCAGCAAAGACCCACGCAGCTACGTTTACCAAGAGGGCCAATACGGCGGACCCTGACATCATTATGGCAGGATCGACCATTCCTTTATCCTCGTCAACCGGATTGCTGGGTGTCTCGGTCAAAAGCAATATGTCAGGCATGATCACGTTGCTAACATCGCAAAGTCAGCCTCCCAGAATTTTGGTGCGCTATTTCGCAACAAAAAACTGTATACACCGCAGCAGTTGCTCTTGCTCTACAAAGCGCAAATAAGGCCGTGCTTGGGATATTGCTCACACATCTGCGGTGCCGCATCAAAGCACACCCTAAAGCTCCTGGATTCCATTCAGAAGAGAACTGTGCATCTTCTTGGCGACCCGGAGTTGACCCGGAATCTGGATAGTCTGGAACACCGCAGACATGTGACCGAGATGTCCTCTGCTTTATACTTTCACGGCAGATGTTCCTAGGATTTGGTCCGCCTCCTCCCTCCCCTGCAACGCCTGCCAGACAGTCACGACAGACGGCAGGAGCGAACCAGTTCGTCGTACAACTGGACACACCTAGAACATCGCAGACAATCTACAAGAGAGATCCCAGAATTGACCCCTGCGGCACTCCCCCTGCAATTGTACCAAAATTTGATTTTATAGTACTACCATTTTTATCATAGTCTACAACGCACTGTCTGCGATGTGTGAGGTAAGACCTCAGCAGCATCAGAGCAGACCCTCTTATTCCACACCTCTCCAGATTGCTGCAGAGAATGTCGTGGGAGACGCTGTCGAAGGCCTTTGATAAGTCCAAACACACCGTCATCGCGGTTTTTTTTTATTATTTAGCAAGTTCAGAATTTGCTGCAGTGCTTGGTAGACAGCTCTCACCGTTGACCTTCCTTTTAAAAATCCATTTTGTTCCTGCGTAATTATATCATTTTTATCAACAAAATTTAGAAGTCGAGAGTTTAGGAGGCTTTCAGAAACTTTATTCATATTTGACAATAGCGAGATAGGCCTATAATTACCCATTTCAACCATAGCACCCTTTTTGTTTATCGGCCTTATCAAGGCCTCCTTCAGCGCTCCGGGATAGCACCCTGTCTGGAAGGACAAATTTATAGCATGCGTTGGAGGAACAGCCACCAATTCAGCTGCCTCCCTCAATAGTTTAACCGGTATTTCATCACTGCCAACTGATTTTTTGTGCTTCAACTGTTTGATGCATTTAATAACCTCATGATGAGTCACGGCTTCAAGGAATATTGATTTATCACAATTTGGAAAGTTGCTTAGATCATTCATCACCGTCTGATTCTGGTTAGGACAAATGTTTAAGAAGAATGTGTTAATCTGATTTAAAATATTTTCAGCTGAATGAGAAGGAAAGTTTCCAACTAAGGGGGATTGTGTGGTTGCTTTCTGGTTAGTTATATTTTTTTTATCAAAGTTCAGGTGGCCTTTGTTTTATTTTCGGATTGTAAGATATATTGTTGGTTTGACAAAAATTTTTGCTTTTGCAATTACTTTCTTTAAAATGAGACAGTATTTTTTATAAAACTGTTCACTTACCTGACCTGACAAAAAGTCTTTATAGAGTTGACGTTTTTTTTTTCTGCTGATGTTTTAATACCAGTTGTTATCCAAGACCTACTCTCTTTCGTAAACCTGACATGTTTTTTTTTTTGGGAAAAACTAAGTTAATTTTATTTGTAATTATGCTCAAAAAGAGGTTGTATGCATCATCCACATTTCCCATTTCCGTTACGACGTCCCATCCCCAGTCTTGTATAACATCACAGAACTGTTTTATACGCTCTGGTGAGAATTTTCTCATGACCCTTGACTAACTTTTGTTTTCTCTTATATCACTGATGTTTTCTGTTGATATTCCTTGGGCGAAATGATCGGAGAGACCAGAAATTATAATTTTGTTATTTATAAAACTAGGGAAATTAACGAAAATATTATCTAACAGAGAGGATTTCGTCTTAGAGACTCGTGTAGCCTCAAAAATTGTATGCTAAAAGTTAAAGGAGTTAAAAACATCCAAAAGTGTTGACTTTTCTCTATACTCGTTTAGAAAATCTACATTAAAATCACCACAAAACATGACCCTATAGTTTATGTACATTCTAAATACATATTGACAAACAAGTTCCAACATATTAATAAAAATTTCAAAGTCACCAAGGCAGGTGTGATATTTACAAGTGATAATCAGTTTTTCCTTTCTACCCATGATTGCGCATAGCTCTATGTGACCCTCCACGTTATATTCTGTTAAGTCCAGATTTTCAATATCCTCCACACTTTCTTTGACCAAAATACATGCACCGCCATGCACAATGCTTGTTCTGCAGTATGAGGATGTCAGTTGATATCCATTTATTTTAATAAAATCTACTTCATCTGGTTTCATCCAGTGCTCGGTGAAACAAAGTATCTCCTGCTCTTCAAGCAGAGTGTTTAGGAATAGTTCAACGTTTTCTGTCTTATTACGGATACATTGGATGTTTTGATGACTAATTCTTATTTTGTTTGCTGTCTGGTCTCCATTCGATTCTTCCGCCATAGCGGTTTTCGTCTTAGATGAAGAAAATGGTTAACGACGACTCCTTTTCCCCATAGATCAGGAGCCATCAATTTAGCTTTGGCTTTAGAAGCTATTTCTACCTTGAAGGCACTTTTGTATTTCTGTATGCGTGTTTTAATTTTTACACATTTTGCATGTTCTTGTGTTTGTGTTTCTATATAATTTTGAAGTTGTTCTGCCGTAACCTCAGGTGCCAGGCCTGATACGAACAGGAAAACACTTCTTTTCGCAAGTTCATTTTGACCGAATACTGGTAATGGTCTGTCTTGTTTTGGGTATTTCTTGCGATCTCTACGATACGTAGCTGTTTGCCAAGGGGCGCTTTCTTGCTGTGACGTCGGCGAGGTAGAACTCTTCAATGGAACAATTTCCATGTTTTCAACATTGGGGCGGTTTTGTTTATTATTTATTTTTAGGTTATGGTTACTTTCTGCTCTCACAATTTCTGGCAATTGAGTTGGTTCGTTCGCAACAACACTGCTCGCAAGATTTAGGCCATCTGTCGCAGCCTTTGGACTCTTTCTATCGTTTTGTGATGATGTATCCGTACATTTGTTGCCATGTTCAGGTACGACGTCAAACTCTGCCGAATGCACGTGACCCACCATGGAGTTTGCGTTGAAAGTTGCGGAATTTGTGACGTCAGAAAAACGCGGGATTTTTCGTTTACCTTCCAATTTTCTTACTTTTTCTTCTAGGTATATAACTTTTTCGGTCAATAACACTTTATTTTCTTCCAGCAGCATGTTTTTCCCTCCTAATTCATCTACTAAACTCCTTAACAGGATCATTATTTCTGACTGACTTTCTTTTGAGGTTACTTGTCCATTGTTTTCAGTCTCGTGTACACAGACTGTTAATTTTTTCGAAGCAGCCTGTCTCAAACACGCAGGGTGGAAGATCTCGCCACATTTAACGCATTTGGCTTCACTTTCCACTTTTTTTTACAATGCACGAACACTTTTTCTAATTTTTTGTTAGATGCACGATCTGGCGACTGTTTACTTGGCGCCATCTTGAATATATACTATATTATACCCAAGTACTATGGTGCGCATGCTTTCTCGATTAAGGTATATTTATGAATTGTTTATAAGTCTTTGGTCACTGTTTTATAAATATAGTTTTTCTTAAGAGTTTGTGTTACGTTTCATTTATAGTTCGTTTTTTTCACTTAAAGTTCTACTTAGAGTTTGCACTTGAACTTACTGATTTTTGCTTTAAAAATTATCTTTTAATTAATCTCTTGTAGATTCGACTTGTAATACTGAGGGTAGGCAACCCCCGAGTACGCGAGCAATATCGTTGAGCAAGACAACGCATGGAAGGAAATTAGGTTTAGGTGAGACAAAAAGTCTGCCGCTTATTCATATCATAAAATTTGTTGAGCGTTGCATGTTTGAGGTTGATAATCGCTTTGTCTTTAATGTTTATATAATAATTTCCAAGCTCAAGTTCAAACTTAGGACAGGGTGATATTTATTTAGTAGTTCATAATATCTAGAAAATTGATTTTGAGAGTAGTCTGATGAGATCGTCCAGTGCTAAGTTCATCGATCTACTTGCTTGATACACTTATTGATATTCACTCAATTGAAACATTTTACCTGCAATGTCTCAACTAGTCTTTCTAAGATTTTTAACATAAATGATGACAGGCTTCTTGGTGTGTAGGTTCTTCCTGCTTCTGGCAATATAATCTTTACTTATGTGCAAACACTCAGTGTAAATATCCAGGCTAAACAGCCTCTGAAAATTTTACGTAAATGTGGTATCAGTATATCATATCTCTTTTGTAATAATACAGGATAAATTCCATTCAACATGAGTATCTTAGATTCTGAAGACAGAATTTTATCATCAGTATTACTAAAACTACGATCACCATCTTTAAAATCAGAAGAATCTTCATTAGGACGATTTGTATTTGGAACATGCTGGAAAATTAATTGATCATCATCATTATAGTAGATGTGTAAGAAGTAGCGTCTATTTGTCGATAGTACAGGCAATCCATGCTGGAACATGTTTTACCGATGTTGTCATCTGCTTCTATTTGCTTCCAATTTCACTGTTATACTTAACAATCTGTTTCTTTTCCCGATCGAATGAGTTGAAATGTGACCCAGTTCTTTTCAGAGGCGGCTGATGATAATGGATTGATTTTTTTTTACATTGTCATGGTATTTCATTGGGTGTAAAGTTATTAGGTTATAACTATGTTCATCTCGATTTTCAATAACTAGATATGTGTTAAGCCTGCAACCTACAAATCTATCAACTACCTTGACTTATAGTCTAAATAAAACAAGTGACTTATTGCTCACGATAACAAACATATTACAATAGTTTATGTTTGTCCTCGATGTTCTAAGTACCTAACATATACTACACTTACACCGGTCTACAATTTGCTAGTTATTTTGCGACAGTTTGGCAACATGACAAAATCATAATTTTGACCTGAAGTACTTTTTCAAGCTTCGAAGCCTTCTCACCTAGGCATATTTTGCCATTTTCATACCTCTCAATAGTCCAAATGAATCGGTCATTTGAGAAACAACATAAGTCAGCTTGTGCAAAATGTTCAGAAACTAGATAAAACATTATAGAATATGTCCCTGGTTAACTACATAACTCACGATTTTTCCTTCAATCTGTTGTAATCAGTGATGTAAGATTACCGTAATTTATATTTTTGGTTATTTACGCTGGTAATTTACGAGTGTTAATTACCAAAATTAATTACCGTGGTAATAAATTTGTGTCGTAAATTACTGTGGTAAATATCCGTAATACATTTTTGGTAAATAACAATAAATTATTGTAATTTACCGTAAACTGCAAGTAAACTAATAGCGATTTCCATTCGTAAATTACTGTAAATTGTGTGTATTACTGTCTTTTGGAAACGTCCATTTGAAAAAGACAGAAGTACCCAGCGTGCACTAGTTTACACATAAAAATTGCTATTTTTCCAAAGAAGCATGTACATGTGCCTACATGTATAAAAAAATAACTTGTAATGTCATACTCATGTAAATACCACTTGGGAATGAGATTACGGTGTGTGTAAGTATCGGTGTAGAACAAAGAGTTGTTTCATTTGTTTGTGAATAAAACATTGTCTTTTCCTTAAATATTATTTAATTTTAAAACGAAAACAACACAGAACAAAATGAATGGCAATGAATGACAGCCGACAGTAAATCCCCGGTTCGGCTAATAATCGGCAGCCGGCAGTAAATCCCCGAACGCATATTGTCCATATTGCTGACAAACGTGGTAAATTACAACAAAATAGAGTAAATAATGGTAAATTACGATAAATAACGTTAATTATTTAGCACAAGAGCCAGTAAATTTTCTATGTAAATTATCAGTAAATTACGGTAATCAATTTCTGGTAATTTACGGTAAATTACGGTAAATTACCACGGTAATTTATCGGTAATTTACCAGTTCACATCACTGGTTGTAATGATCCAAATAGGTGTTAACAGGGATTTTCTTATAAACTGTCATTTGAAGCAGGAAAAAAAATTTGAATGTCGATGACTTATGTTGTTTCTCAAATTAACGACGCTTTTAATTTTTGTTTGCCCAATTATGTTGTAGTTGTGGTTAGAAATTAATTAAACTACGTTTTGTTAGAAACAAGATATATTTAGAGAAACACAACTACTAAGCTTGATGTAACCATTCTTCCAAATACCCCTCTAACATGTCTCACAACGCTTTTTAATAATAGTACTACGCTCGACGTAACTCCACACTCCCAAATACCCCTCTAACATGTCTCACCACACTCTTTAATAATAGTACTACGCTCGACGTAACTCCACACTCCGAATTACCCCTCTATTATGTCTCACAACGCACTTATATTAATAATACTACGCTTGACATAACTCCACTCTCCCAAATATCCCTCTAACATGTCTCACAATGCTCTTTAATAAAACTACTACGCTCGACGTAACTTCACACTAAATAGGGGCCCCAAGGTTCCGTTTAAATGGTACCCGTCCGACCCACCACACCGACTTTCGTCGATTTCCACCTATAAAATCGATTTTTTTTCGCGAAACCTACCCTCTAGGTTCCACAGTTTTTTTATGTCAAAATTCGTTTTTCCCGACCCCGAAAACCCCCCCGAGTCCCCATTTTCTTTGTTCGGTCTAGTACCAGCTCACGTTTTCTATTGACGCCACTTTTGACGCCAGCTTTGACTTCATTTGAGAAACAACATAAGTCGAATGACTTATGTTATTTCTCAAATGAATGAAATATTTTTAACGTAGATTAACGAATAACGTATAGTCGGACTTATGTGGTTTTTCGCTGGAAAAGGTGTTTACATGTATAGATTACGAAATTGCTAATATCTCGTTTTCGGCCAAACAGTGACTTATGTTGTTTCTCAAATGACCGATTCAAATGTCTTGTATTTTTCCGCGAGAGTAACTTCTTTCAAATGTCAATCCTTTGATTCCTAGGGCAACCTACAGTTGCCATCAGTAATTCATTTTAAGTTCTATGGATGATAAATTTAAAAATGATGTTGAAAAATTGAAAGATCGATTTGACAAAGTAGAATCCAGTATAAAATTTATCAACCAAAGAACTTATGTTCAGTTTAAGAAAGTCCATGGTTACGACTACTAGAGAGCACATAGTAAAAGAACTTCATCGTCGTGCTCGTCAAAAAATTGCTAGAAGTAGATTTATTCAATATGGTTTGTATGATACCTTTGCAACTGATCTTGCTCAATTCGCTCAGTATTCTCGTGAATATAGTGGATATAAATAAATATTGGTTTTTCAAAATATATCTGGACAAAGGCTATACAATTTAAATCTGCTCAAGATGTTAGAAATTAATTTATAGGGTTTTCAAAGCTTATATACTCATTCATTTTTCGAGAGACAAACGAAACTTATTAGTTTGAGTTTTAATACTTTTGGCTTAATATGATTTCGATGAAACCAATGGCAAAATTTTAGACCAGTTCGGACGCGACTATCTTAAAAACTCTAATTTAAGTCCATGACAGCGAAAAATTGATCGACCGGTACCCTTACAGCTTAATAGCATAATATTATTTCGTAATTATTTTCAGTTATTAACATATTTAATGTTCATGTTTTATTAATGCACCGCAGTCGTACATGCACCTAACCGACCGCTAAAAACCTCTTTTTAATAATAGCGTTTTTAGGTAAAAGCGGTAATTCTGGATTAGTCATAGTATTTGATGTGCTTGAATAAAGTTGCAATTAGATTTGATGTGTCGTACTAGAGATTTTTCTGCTTATATTGATTGAGGTATGAGATCCCTGTAAGCAGGGTCGGGTTTATCCAAGTGGAGGTCTAAAGAGCTACATTTTTTGAAAACATATTCTTACGTGAACATGCGGTAATTTGAAGCTGCTTTCCCGAATACCTTATTTTCCATTTGAAGTGATTCAGCGCATTTTTTTCCTGGGTAGTGAATGAGACTAAGTCGTGTCACGCTCGGATATATGACGCTCGTTCCGGCAAAGTTGTAACGCTGTAATTGTATCTGATTAATATATCGCGATTTTCTCTGTGTATTCGTTAAATTGTGGTATCGATTGTCACAACATTACTATTACGAGTGGATTTCAGTACTCCTACCCGTGTGACAGCAGGCGCCTCCCGAAGATTCGCATGAAAATAGGATATATCGAAGAAAGTTATAATAATTGAAGGCCATTTCTCGTTTGGACTTCCGTCCATGAAGGTGCCTTATGGCAATTAAGTTTTCAACTGCTGGTTGATGATTGCCAGATAGCAATTTTTAGTCCATATTACAAAGCGAAGTAACGCGTATCTTTTGTTAGAGTACCTGCTATGCTGTTGGGAAACATCGTGTGAAAAGCGGTGTGATAACCGTTTTATTTTAAAAGGTAGGTTTGACCCATGTGCTTTTTTGGTGGTAGAGGGCTAAAAAAATCGTTTGTCATTTCACCAGGGTCTCTCCGAGGGACTGATGCCCATTTAATCTGGGGAATTCCTTTCTTGAGCAGGAACCCGCTGTCTTATTCGAAGTGGACCAGGCCGAGAGTTTTGTGGAGACAGTGATCTTCCCAGCTGAGAGGTTCACCTAGCTCGTCCATTTACACTGGAGATCAATCCAGTAGCTTTTCACATACGGATGGCTGCATGTATCGGCGAGTCCTGGTAGGATCTATTTAAATTATTAAGTGTTAGCCCTACCTGTATCTATAATTTAGTTCTTGCTCTATCGTGCTAATACCATAAATTTTCCTACTGAGATCTCTAAAGAAAATTACTGAGAAGTATATTCTGAAATATTACTTCAATAGATACTGAGGTTCAGTTCTCTGATGTTATCTAGTGTTGTTTTTGTAAAAGGCGGTCCTCTAAAGCCCTGCCAACCTTTTATCGCTTTCATTCTCGTTAATACTTAAAAATATGCTATAAAATTAAGGCATTTAGGTTACTTATGTTAAGTTTATTGTATCTGTTTGTCAAACCCATGGCAGAAAATTAATTAAAATTATTTCGTTTCACCTTGACATCGATAGAATTGAGCTCAACTCTCCTTACTTGGTGCGGTTATATTTACTTCTATTTATTTTATTCAGTAAATCCCTTTTAGTTTAGCATTTTGAAGACATTTTAGAAGCCTTCTATATTCCAGCTGCCAAGGGAATAAGCTAAGCGTAGCTTTGTGGATTTATTCCCTAATTTTAACATATAAATTGTTGCATATTTAAGCAATAGTAACTGATATTAAAGTATTCTTTTAAAGATAACTCCTCTCGTTAAGTAGTATCGAGGTAATTTATTGGGATTATTATATAGTAATTAGTGATGTTAAGTTATTGATCAGAGACTTGCTAAAGTACCATAACTGGTGCTACTTTTTGATTTGAAGTTTAATCGCAGTGAGTACCAGGCCTAAACCGTAAAGTTGATACTTGATTATTGTAATTTCTAGTGTTAGAGCATCAAGATGAAACTGAATTACCATAGCAATTAATATAAAAGTAATTTGAACATTAATTACCACCTGTGGCATATATAGGTCAGCTTAAGTGACATCCCATAATTCCAGAAAATCTTCTAAATTTTAAGAAAGTAGATTGTTCCACCCAAGTAGTATTTGTTTTTAATAAACTGGCTGTTTGTATTCCTGGTGTTTATTTTGGAAACTGTATTTAGGATAAATTCAATTATTCTAATTGTTTTACGCTTTTTCGCAGGGTATTTTTTCAAAATTTTATTGTCCGATTTTCAGACAGATAGAATTTCTAGTAAATTTCTTGCAGTAAATATTTAGTGGCGCCCGCTCTAACTGCCATAAACTTTAACCCACGCCTTTAAAAAGAGCAAAACTACAAACGGCTTAGTGAGTCAGGCATATGGACCAGCTGAATGAGCGGTTAGCGAATAAAGCTGGTTACAACACTAGTTATTACGTCAAATGTACGATTTTTCAAAATGTTGGTCTCTCAGATTTTTTTCAGGTCAGTAGAATGGGGCCTTAGTACTATATGTAGCCAGGTAAAAACCTTGTTGTGAAGCCAATTGATTGAGGGTTGAGGGACCTAATGCAACAATTTGTAACAAACAAAAAATATTTAAGTTACGAATGGCTTTGGATACCATTAATTATGCGCACCAGAATCCCCATATAGAACCATCCGAACTATTTTGAAGCATTTTCCTCATAAATCATCGTTAGATAGCCGTCATTATAAAAGATATTATGCCAGAAAATAAAACGTTTCTACGCTGCTGTGTACGACATAATAGCAAACATCCATTTAAAATTTTATTTTACATTTATCTTCGGTTTCGCTTTACTTTTCCAGTTGAAGCAACCGAAAATTTCCTGCTTTTAGAATAAACTTTGATATGTAAAGAGCCGTAGATCTTGATTAAATCTACCGAACATAATATGTTTTGAAATTCTTTGGATCCTAGTGTTACGGTATGACGTGTAGTTTACCGAATATTTTCGGGGACGGACTTTTGCGCCAACGGTTCGTCGATCAAAATTAAATATTGCCTGGATAATAAGTATCATAAATGGTTTTAAATAAATAATTATGAGCTCTCTGTCATAGTAGCTGCTACTATTTTGGCCCTTGATGAAACATGCGGAAAAGTGGATTTGGAGGATGAAAACAAGGAGCTTTCTGCAAATTAGTTGACTTAGGCCAGAAGTGAGCCTTTTAGCAGTCTCTCTATTCCAAGAAGTGTATGCAGTGTAGTGGAGCCTATTAAAAAAAGCCAGGCTATTTCATAGTCCAGCAAGACATAGCAGGGCGTTTTCTGTACATTGCGGCAATCCTGGGATCAATAAGAATTACATCCCATCAAAGTCATACGTATTATAATTATTCTAGTAGTTTTTTCACTGAGTGGCGATTAGTTTGATGAAAATGTAATTTACAGCAATAAATTTAAAGGAGAAGCAAAAACGGTCTTTAGACCATACATTATTTTTTATCATGTAATAAGAGTCCGTAAAATAACCCGAGAATCATCCAATTAAATATGCCAACACAAAAAGATATTTATTTGCCGCAATTAAAGAACATATAAACAAGTATCATTATTGTGGAAGATAAGGCCGTAAAGTTATAATTTTCAGCGAGCACCCATAAAACATGGTTTTTACCTGCCTACATGTTAGTCATTTCTGCATTACAAGCATAAATAAGTAAATAATAATTCACTTTTGTTTGCCTCTTTTAATCAATTCAGATTATATCTGGCTCGAGTATTCTCATGCGTTAAGAATTATATGCATTTATACTTGAAGAAACTGGAGTTGCAAGTTAGTGTGTCCTGAGAGACTGATTTGGCACGAATGGAGCATGGTACTACTGTGGATTTATTTCATATGAATATTCGTTAGGCAAGGTGTGCCCGATAGATTAATTGATTATAGGAGAGCGCAGCCAAACTCCAAAGACACATGGTTTTGGCATCAATGAGGCTGGTGCCAGTATGGATTTATTTATCGAAAACATATATTGATAAATGATTAACTGATTTTAAAATAGTGTCAGTACACCCAAAATAGATTAATAAAATATTAGAGATCAAGTTCATGTGTTCTGTGCCCTGATTTACTAGTAGCTTTTCTGGACATGTATTTGTGTCAGAAGAATTAATATAAAATTAGAGGATTAAGTTCATGTGTTCTGTGTGCTGTTTTACTGGTAATTTTTCTGAACATGTACTAGTACAGATTTAATTTCCCAAAATATATATTAATAGATCACTCAATACCAAATATAAAATATTAAGGGATTAAGTTATTATGTTCAAAGAATATTTTGCTGGATAATATTTAATCAGGCAGCAGTACTATTATGGATGTAATTTGTCAAATTATTAGTGAAGAATTGATTAATTGATTAGCCAATCCTCAAAAAAATCCAGAAAATATTAGGGTAACAAGTTATTGGCTTTTTCCTGGAAAATGTTTAGTTACGAAGAAAATATGCGCTAGTATGGATTTAGTCTGCTAAATTAGATTTTATTGGTAAAGGATTGATTAAATGTGATTAAGCAAACCTCAAATGACATTTATATAATAATATATTTGCAAGTTTTCATATACTAAGAGCTTTTTTACTAGAGGCTTGAAGTGAACATGTGCTAGTATGGATTTAATTTGCCAAAGTAGATAGTACTTATACTTAGTTCAACAATATATTATTAGAGTTGCAAGTAACTGAGTCCTGAGTGATTCCTCACTGAAGATTGTTTTTGTATAAAATATCTAATAATCTATTTTACGAAAAAATATATTGATGATTTATTAAAGGACTAACTAAATTAGTGGATCAAGTTAATTTGTCCTGTGAGCTGTTTTGGACATGTACTACCACTATAGACTTATTTTCCTAAAACATATATTGGTAAAAGATTTATTTATTGAATAGGTAATCCTCCAAAAATTACTATGAAATATTAGTATAGAAGTATGTTCCAAGTGATTTTCCTGTTTAGCCATCCATGGGCTAGTATGAGTTTAACTTGACAAATTACACCTATATGGGTAAATGACTGACGAATAATTGATTAACCAACCCTCAAAGCACATTTAAATACTTTGCAAGTTATATTCTAAAATGCCTTTTTACTAAATACTCTCCAAGCCTGAGGAGATTTAATTTACCAAATTATACTAATATTGGTAAAGGATTGATCAATTGATTACCCAGCACATTTTTATAATAATATATATCATATTTTAAGAGCATTTTGACTACATATAGTTTAGGCACGAAGCAAACTTGTAATAGTACTGATTTAATTTCCCAATATATATATTGGTAAGGGATTGATTTATTGATTAACCAATCCCCAAAAAATATCTATAAAATATTGGTATAGTAATTATGTTGTTCGAAGAGGTTTTTCCTGCAGAATGACTAGCCCCAAAGGGAGCATGTGCTATCTTATTATAAGTGTTTCTTTATTAAATAATATTTATGCATAAAGAGAACTTTTGCTAATATGAACTTTTCTTACAAAAACGTGTATTGGTAAACAGGGATTGATTTGTTGATTGGTGTTAGGATAAGTCGACTAAACTCCTCAAAGCACAATAAAACAATAATAGAGTTGCAAACTAATGTATCTCCAGTATTTTTTTTTACTGGATATTGCTTTTCTATAAAATAGTAAGTTCTATTTTACGAAAAGATATTGATGAATGATTTATTGATTAACTTGCTTAGAGTAGCGTAAGCAAACCCCAAAATAAATTATTATAATATTAAAGGATCAAGTTAAAGTGTCATGTAAAGCTCTTTTACTGGAGATTGTTTTAGACATGGGCTAGTAGAGATTTGATGTCTCAAAATATATATATTGATAAAGGATTGAGTTATTGATTAACCAAACTCCAAAAGACATTTATATAATATTAAGGTAGCAGGTTATTATGTTCGAATGCTTGGTCGTGAGGGGAGCATGTATTAGTATGGATCATTTTACCAAAATATATTATTAGGACAGGGCGAGAAAATCCTTAAGAATGATGGAAATTGTTTAATAATTTAGGTTATAATTATCTCGACTTTCATAAAACAGCATGTTTCATTCAGTATCTCGAAATATTTCAAAATTGTTTGTGATAGGGATCAGTAGGTAGCTCAATAAAAATAATTAAAAACTTGATTTGTTCTCATGCCAGTCTGTTAGTTTAAATACAAAGTTGTGTCTCTCTCCCGACGCGACGGTTACTTTTCGAGAATGCTACTAAACTGGAAGTTTAGACTAACCCAAACTAACTTAAACTTACGTCAAACTAATTCAAGCAGTTCCTTTTTCCTAAAATGTATATATTTCTATCCCAAATCGTTCATGATTTCCTCATTTATCTATTTCTTACTAAATTATTATTATTTTCATAATTTCTCGTAATTTTAATGATGGACTTTAAAGCGCGCAAAAGCGTAATTTTTGGTATTTTTGAAGTTTTTCCATTCCTTACTAATTTCGTCATATTTTAACGTTTTTTTGTTCTTCAAGAAAATAATATTGTTTGCTTTCATACTGATTTCTATTGATTTTTAGGCTTCCCCTCGAGCATCTCCGATCTATAAAAAATAAAATTTGAATGTTTAGCTTGAAATCTTAAATATAATTAGGCAAATTTGTAATGAAATAAAATAGATTTTCTCATTCTTTAAACATATTTATGAGTAAAATAATTGTAACCAGCCTTATTCGCCAAATTGCTGATCGAGTTGGTCCATATGCCTAGCTCACTCAACCGTTTGTGGTTTTATTCTTTTTAAAGGCGTGAGTTAATATTTATGGCAGTTAGAGCGGGTGCCACTAAATTTTAACTATACGAAATTTATTAGAAATTCTATCTGTCTGAAAATCGGATAATAAAATTTAGAAAAAATACCCTGTGAAAATAGTAAAAAAAATTAGAATGGGATTGAGTTAAAGCCTAAATACAGTTGCCAAAATAAATACCAGGATTACAAACAACCAGTTTATTAAAAAATACTACTTGGGTAGAACAATCTACTTTCATAAAATTTAGAAGATTTTCTGATTACTGATGGTTAACATTATGTTAAACAATTTATGGAATACCACTTAATCGGATCTATAAACGCCAGAAGTGGTAATTAATGCTCAAATTACACCTTATCAATTGCTATGTTCATTAAGTTTCATCTTGACACTTTAACACTAGAAATTACAACAATCAAGTATCAATTAAACGATTTAGGCCTGGTACTCACTGCGATTAAACTTCAAATTAAGTTATGGTACTTTAGCAAGTTTCTAATCAATAAATTAACATTACTAATTACTGTACGAAAAGCTCAATAAATTACCTCGATGACAAATAAAGAGAGGAGTTATCTCTAAAGTAACATTTTAATATTATCCAGTTGCTTAAATATGTAACAATTTATATGCTAAAATTTGGGAATAAATGTCAACTAAACTACGCGTAGCTTATTCCCTTGGCAGCTCAAATATAGAAGACTTCTAAAATGTCTCCGAAATGCTAATCTAAAGGGGATTTACTGAATAAAATATATAGAAATAAATATAGCCGCACCAAATAAGGAAAATTGAGCTCAATTGACCGATATCAAGGCGAAACGTTCAATAATAAGGTTTAAATAAGTAAAAATTAAATTTCTGCCATGGGTTTTACAGATAGATATAATTAACTAAATATAAATGGCATAACCGCCTTAATTGTACGATATAAATTTAGATAATACCAAGAGAGGAAAATTACAGTTTATTAGAGGACTGTTTCTTATTAAAAATACTAAATAAGTTCAGCGAACTAAAACTCGGCATCTCTGGAAATAATATTTCTAGTAGGTGCTTCTCGGTAGATTATATATTTAGATATTTCACTTGAAAAATTAAGGGTAGTAGCACGATAAATCAAGAACAAAGCTCAACATATTAGCTGTGCTGATTAACTATTAATTGAAATTGGTCCTACCAGGCTTGATGATGTGTTTTGCCCTCGGTAATTGGAAGACCTAGGCAAGATACCAGTCGGAATATCCTGGCTACACTAAACTCTCTATCTGGTCCAAGCTGCAGAAGGCGGCTGGGCTCCTATGCAGATAAGGAAGGCCTTAAGCAAATGGGTAGTGGTCCTTCGGAAAGACCCTGGTGAAAAATGGTATTTTTGATAGCCTTGTTACTTAGAAGCACATGAATCGAACCTACCTTTTAAAATAAAAGGGTTATTACACCGCTTGGCACATGATGTTTCACAACAGCATAGCCGGTAGTCTAACAAAAGATGCGCGTTACTACGCTTTGTAATATCAACAAAAATGCTACCTGGCAATCATCAACCAGCAGTTGAAACTTAACCGATACAAGGCGGTAGGTAAGTGCTGAACGAGAAGGCTTCAACTTTTCACCTCCTTCGTTATATATCCTATTTTTATACGCATTTTCTGAAGGCGCCAACTGTCAAGCGGGTCGGAGTACTGAAATCCACTCGTAATAGTAATGCTGTTATAATCGATACCACAATTTATCGGATACACAGAGAAAATTGCGATATAATATTCAAGTACAATTACAACGTTATAAAATTTGACATTTTTCTTTTTTGGGCAGTTTTTACGTCTTCAATAATTTTTTTAGTATTTTCAAGTTTTTCGAAAAAGGAACAATTTTCTCCCTCGTTCTAAACCAAAATAATTAACCCAAAAGTAACTCAAACTAACCTAAATTTTATCGAAATTAGCCCAAACAGTTCCTTTTCCCTACTTTTCTCTAGCATATATAAATTTCTTTCTAACGTATTTTTACTCATTTTCCTTTTTAATTTCCCGGAACTCTCATGACTTAAATTGAATTTCAAAAATATAATTTCTTATTCTTTTAAGATTTTAGTTTTCAACAGTTGCAAAATATACAAAATATAAAATGTTGCTGTTTTTTTTTTAGTTTTTGTACTCCTCGATATATTTTCTTACATTTGCGTGTTTTCTTTCTGCAGGAAAACAGTGCGTTTGCTTACATTTTGAAAAAAATCAAATTTTTAGATATGTTCTTGCAATTTTTTCAACTTTTTCTAAAAATCGCATATCAATTAGTATTGCAGTAAAAAATTGACTTTAACTTTCCTCAATTAATTTTTTATATTTATTATTAATTTTTTTTTGTTTTTTTATTTCGTGGAAAAATACAGATTTCAAGCCAAAACAACGTTTAGATATCAAATATGAAATTTTTTAATTTTTGGACAGTTTAGTTTCCTTAATAATTTTTTCAATATTTTCGTGTTTTTTCTTAAAAGACCTTTGCATTCATTCTAAGTGAAAATTACTAACCTAAACTAACACATTTTTTTATAACGCGGATCGCCATACTAGCCTTAATAATCCTTTCTCCTAGAATCGGACTAGAGAAATTCACCTTTTGCTGGTTCAAGAGGGATTAGTCATTAGGCCATTATTGTCATTTTTGTGTGCTTATAATGCCATTTATTCTAAACGCTGCTAAACTAATTACACAATAACCAAAATATGAAGCAAAAAATCATGGTCATAACTCTTTCGAACAGAAAATTAATTAATTTAAGAGTAAGGCGTCTGATGCAGTCCTTTTTATAGGAAAACTATATTCATACTTAGGTCTTTGATATGCCACGTTGCTTTCTGGATCAGCTGGCCTTTTAAAATATAAATCGGAAAACATTGATTAGAATGATTGATTGCGGTGTTAACAGTCTCATTTGCTAGAAAACATTTTCTGTTTAGGCGTTATCTTTTTCTGCTCTTAGGACTCCATTTCAACTGTTTCTTTATTTTTTGAGGGAAATACTATTTGAATATGTAAAAAATGTTGCCTTATTTATTATTTTATTTAAACAAGGCATGTTTAGTAAAGCAATATTGCGCAGAAAAATCTTAAATGAAATGAACTGTTGAAAAACTAAACATCTTCGTTTATCGAGAAAATTCACGCACATGCTTTGTGCAATTTGAGTTTTCAATAAAGAAGTATCGAAGCATATGAGAACCCAACATATTACTACCAGTAAATTATCGAGAGCAAAAATAAGAAATAATTTAAAAATTCCTTCGTATTGCACTGGACTGCTGGCGCAATGGATTCACGTCCGTCGACTGCGAGATCTTGCATGGATGCCAACCGAATACGACTAAAAACTACACATTGGTTCCATTATAGATGATAAATGGCAATACATTCCGAAGCTTTTAGTAGTAGAGAGATAGCACAAAAACGCCTCGAAGAAGACATATGTTTTCCATATTAAGAAATCAATTTTATTGCCTTTAATTCCAGTTACCATTTTCGCTCGGGTTTGGGATTTATTGCTTAGCCGTCGTCAAGTGTATGCACTATTTTTATCGGATTTAAAACAATACGGTAATATAATGGCAATTTTTAACAATCATCACATAATCATGGATATT
>MU186590.1:0-12781 GCA_016904865.1 Pissodes strobi | reverse complement strand
TTTATTATCTGTTTAGTTTTACTTAGAATATCAATTTTATTCTCTTATTCTAAAATATCTGGATTATATTAGAAAACCTAATAATTATTTGCTAATCTTCAACATGACAATTTTATAAACCCTTTCTTGATAGATATTTAAATTTTTTATCTGCTTGGTTTTACCTAGAGTAGTTTAAATATTCCTCTCTTTTTCAGTATTCTAAAATATCTGGATAGTAAAATCTCATGGTTTATTCTTTTGCAATTTGTAAAAAGGGGACAAGCATCTATTTGGTATAAATAGGAAGTCGAACCTTTCTTCACAGATTATTTAAACTTCATCATTTGTTTGGTTTTACTTAAAGTAGCTTCATCTCTTTTTCTGAAACATCTGGCTTCTTATGAAAATTTCCTGTTTCCTCCTTATCTTTTTTCAAATTTGTAAGCACAGCATTGTAAGCAACTTTATGGCCAAGAGTTTTTGATAGATGCTTTGGATTTGCTTATAGTATTTTCCTCATTCCGGCATAAACAGGAAATCGAGCATTTCTGGATAGATCAGTTAAATTTCATCACGGATTTGGTTTTGCTCAGAAGAGTTTCGATATTCCTCTCTTTTTCTAAAACATCAGGATTCTTATAGTATAATCTCATGGTTTATAATTTTGAAATTTGTAAGTCAGGCAAGCAAATATTTGGTATAAATAGGAAGTCGAACCTTCCTTGACAAATTATTTCAACTTCATCATTTGTCTGGTTTTACTCAGAATAGCTTCCTCTCTTTTTCCGAAAGATCTGGCTTCTCTTAAAAGTTTCATGTTTCGTGTTCTGGCCAAGAGTTTTTTGATAGATGCTTTGGTTTTGCTTATAGTATTTTTGATTTTCCTCTTTCCGGAATAAACAGGAAATCGAGCATTTCTGGATAGATCAGTAAATTTCATCATGTGTTTGGTTTTGCTCAGAGTAGTTTCGATATTCCTCTCTTTTTCTAAAACATCTGGATTCTTATAGTAAAATGTCATGGTTTACTATTTTGCAATTTGTAAGAAGCACAGTCAGATATGCAATTATTTGGTATAAATAGGAAGTCAAACCTTTCTTGACAGATTATTTAAACTTCATCATTTGTTTGGTTTTACTTAGAGTAGCTTCCTCTCTTTTTCTGACACATCTGGCTTCTTATAAAAATTTCATGTTTCTTCCTTATCATTTTTAAAATTTGTAAAAAGCATTGCATTATAAGCAACTTTATGGCCAATGGTTTTTTGATGGATGCTTTGGTTTTGCTTATAGTATTTTTGATTTTCCTCTTTCTGGCATAAACAGGAAATCGAGCAATTCTGGATAGATCAGTTAAATTTCATAATGGGTTTGGTTTTGCTCTGAGTAGTTCCGATATTCCTCTCTTTTTCTAAAGCATCTGGATTCTTGGAGTAAAATCCCATATTCTCTTCTTATCTTCTTTTTTTTACAATTAGAAAAATCACAGTATCGTAAGCGACTGTCTGGGATAAATAGGAAATTGAGCATTTCTCTATAGATCATTTGAGCATCGAGTCTTGCAGTGAAATCTCGTATTTTTCTGCTTATCTTCTTTTGTAATTTGTAGAAAGCGCAGTATTATAGGACTCTTTTTGGCATGAATAGAATGTCGAGCATTTTTTGATAAAATATTTAACTATCATCACTATTTGTTTAGATTAGTTTGGGTTAGCCTGAAGTAGTCCCGAGATGATGTTTTTTATTACATCTGTCTGGATGCTTCTTATGAAATTGCATGCACTAATCCTTGTTCATTTTTTGGCACAACATTAATCCTGCTTTTACAAATTTAAATGTGTCCAAAACCAATTCTTAATTCTTCAAAAAATTATCAATTAGATCTTGAGCTTCAAGTTTCAAGTTTCCAGATCGACAAGTACTCGAGCATTACCTGAAGGCCTACTGCATAATTTTTTTGCGTTAGTTTGGGTTAGCTCGAATCAGTTTGAAGATTGCTCTCTCTATTTTTGAAAAGTGAAAGTGGTTATAGTTCTTCTTCAAAACAAAACAAATTTGTCTGTCAAATTTGTCTTCTTCAAAAAATCATCAAATTTAACCTTATTGGAGATTGCGCTTTCACTTTAAACCCTAACTTCAAGCTTCCAAAACACAAAGATTAATAATCGTGACATACTACTACTATGTTTACAGCGTTCCTTGCTTCAATTTTTACATCTCTTTCTTCAAGTATCAAAAGCAACTTTTTAGCATTTCGAGTATTTCTTTGCTAGATCATTTCAATTTCATAATTGGTCTGAATTACTTTGGGCTAGCTTGGAGTAGCTACAATGTCCCATCATTTACATGTTATTTTCTTCAGGCATGTCACAGCATGATATAAGCAGGAACTACTGTTCTTTGTAATTTTTCTAAGCGCACAGAGCATTTGTGTTTACACCAGTGAGATAAAAATGACAATTAAATGAACTCAGTTCAAAGTTTCACTTTATTAAATTAATGATTTTTTCATTTTGCTGTATATAAGCATAGTTATACCATAAATTTACAGCACTCGTTGCCCGTGGCCTATGGTGAACGAATATATTGTATACAAAAAGCAGGCGGCAGTTTTCTGTTACAAAAAAAAATATTTGGTAAAAGTAAGCACATTCATCTCCTACTTGTAAACTTTGACACGTTAATAGGTACCTTCAGTCATCTCGGAATAAATTATGCATGCCTATAGAATAATCAGATAACGGAATATCGCCATCATAACAGCGGCCTCCATTTGCAGGAGAAAAAAAAATACGCATTATTCCAGATCTTACACCAGATAAACCGTAAGTTACACACATGGCTGATATTTTAATTAATTATTTAATATGTAACGTAATATAAGAAAAGTTACGGGCTTGTGCAAAACGCGCGGATACCTCACAATCGGCATTATGGAAATTTTCACGGCCTGATAACTTCATATACACATTTCCAAGCCGTTCGATATATAGGTAAATAAATTAACGTGTTCTTGCGTCACCTCTGACACCAATAGTAGCTTATCAATGGCTGCAAAAAATCCAGCGGTGGTTATTTAGGTTAAGGAATATTGATCTGGGTGGCTTAACTAGAGCAATTTATTAAAACTTGAATTTCGAGAAAAAATCCTTCCCAAGCAAAAGAGGCCGGCAGCGAAATTATAGACATAATTTTCACGTAGATATGTTTGAATCGAATCCTATTTTTATCATTGGAACGGGACATTGTAATCTTGCATTTTTTACTTCTTTTATTAAGAAATTTCTAGAAAGGCATGTCTTTGGCAACAAAACATGTTGGGAAATTTTATATCTGTCATTTGAAATCTTAAAACTTGAAGCACAGTCTCCAATTGAACATTTTTGAAGAACTGCGAATTTAATTCAGTCATTGGGGATTTTTACCTGTAAAAAAGTGGGGAAGTTTTGAAAATTTTCAGGTTTTTAGGTTTCGGGGTCCCTAACTAAAATCCGTAAAATGCACAATTCGACACTTGCCGCCAGCGCCGCCATCTTGCCAAGATGGCGGCCGAAACCGGTATTTTGCAAATATCTCAAGATCTATGCATTTGTCTAAAAAATATGTAGAGAGTAAAATTAAAGAAGATAAAATTTCCTACAAAAAAGGTTTTATAAAAATTTTCGCTAAAGGTATTTGTTTAGGCACAAAATCCCTGGAAACTTTACAAATTTGCGTAAAGTATCATATATAGCCGATTTTTCGAAATCAAATGTCTAGTGTGTTTAACTAAAACTATTTTTTTGAGGATTTCTACAATTTTGTCATGTAACAGTGGCGTATCAAGTTATCAATTTATGAATAATTAATTTTAATTATTGAAAATCCTGTACTTGTTTCCACATCACCCAAGAGGCAAAGTACATGGCTCATTGATGTCAAAGTCGATTGTGTCTGCTATGCTGGGCTCAGGATGGTCTTTCAATTCGTCGAACTATTCATCTTCAGCCACCAGAGGGATATCCACAGACAAATCTAACTCCTCTTCATCGGATTCGGCGAGTAGCAGGATTTTCCATTGCAGTATTCACAAATTATTGAACATTTTAATCCTACTTTTCTGCATCCGCAGGCTTTACCACAGTTGTTTTTCTTGCATTTACAGGATAAAAATGCCAATAGGGACTTTGGAGCTGGATCTTTCAACGTTGTTACTGGAATAATGCATGGTCTTGTTTTCTTCCAACCCCATTCTTCGGCGCCTTTGGTATAACCATACCATTGCTGAACCTGGTGGTAAGTTCGCAATGAATGCTGTCGTGCTGCTGTTCTCGTAGGTGGTAAGGATGCCAAATTAAATTTACTTTTTGTTACCGATTTCACAAAACAGTGGTATCGGTACTTATCCAGATTGATGTTCTCTATGTCTTTGCATCCATAGAGAGCAAGAAGAAATTTCTCACCTGCAATAGCAACTTCGTTAGCGGTGGCATGCTTGTTTTGAAATGCTTCTATAGAAGCGTGTAAGTCTCTACGTTTTTCAAGAGTTGTTAAAGTTTTCAGCTTCCCTTGGTTGAATAAGGCTGACGTCGTATCACACCCACTTATTGCGTGGAGGAACAAGATGTTGTCCTTCACCGCTTCGACGCCATTTAACCTCTGCGACGAATAGATGCTGTCGACTGTTTTTCCTCTTCCAGGCTTCAGGAGGTATACATTATGGTGAGCCTTGCATAGTGCTGTCAAGAATAATGAGGTCGACATCCTTTCCAACACCAACAATGTTTTCATATGAAGATGACATCTCGATTGCCGTATTTATTATCAATGTGTCTGCGTCTTCTGTAGCCTGGATCACTGGGAAGTGCACTTCTTCAAATTTCCGCTTCAAGATGGATATAAAGCGACCTTTGTTTGCATCGTTTGATAGGAAATTTGTCTGTGAGACTGTGGGGATCATAAGCTCATCAAACAAAATATCTTCGCTGTCGTTCTGCGCCTTTCGTGCTTTTTTTCTGCAGCGTCTGTAGGGTAGCCATCGAAAACAACAACCGCATTTGACTGATAGTGTCTTTGTACATAATTTACGTAACAGTTGAAACCAAATCTTTCATTTCAGCTCCAAACAACTCGATGCAACAAGTATCCACCGTCAATTATGTACACTTTGTTGGGTCCAAAGTCAATGTCTGTAACTGGCGTAAAAGCTTTGTAAAACAGGGATTTCGCTGTTTTTCGCATTTCGGCTTCAGAAAACAAGGGCAATGGATACGAAGCCAACTCATACTGCAGATGCTGTTCAAGTTCTTCATCGCTCTGTTTTGCAACACAAAGTCTCTGGAAAATGAGTAGAGGGTCAATAGACAGCACTTCATCATCTATACGTATATTCGAGTTCACTGCTCTCAGGGGTAGTACTTTGTCTTTGCGTCTCAGAACCACATCACCAAAGTTTTTCCCAATCATATTATTTATTCCAACTTTCCCGATTCGCTCTGCATTAAAACAATTTATTTTTTGATCTCCAACAACGCCTGATTATTTATTATTATTTCCTCTACTTCTGGGAAAGGTGGGTGTTGCGCAAGCCAAAGCAACATCTCTTCCACATCATTGTCGTCTCGAGTAATGCGTGAATTTCTCATATCCACGTGTTATTTCCCAGATTGAAAATAAACTCCGCAGAACTTTTCAATTTCATCACATACGTTGTGCAGATACACCATTCCTAGTGTCCACCGTAAACAGTTAACTTTAGCGAAAATTTTCATAAAACCTTTTTTGTAGGAAATTTTATCTTCTTTAATTTTGCTCTCTACATATTTTTTCGAAAGATGCATAGTTTTCGAGATATTTGCAAAATATCGATTTTGGCCGCCATCTTGGCAAGATGGCGGCGCCGGTGGCAAGTGTCAAATTGTGCATTTTATGGATTTTAGTTAGGGACCTCGAAACCTACAAACCTGGAAAGTTTCAAATCTTCCGGACTTTTTGCCAGGCAAGCCCTTTTTTGATTCCCAATGACTGAACTAATTGGTTTAGGACAAATTTAAATTTGTAACCGATCTCACTTCTTGTAAAGCAGGATTAATGTTGTGCCGAAAATTGAACCAGGATTAGTGCGTGCAATTTCATAATAAGCATCCAGATGGATTTGAGGCAAAACGGTATCTGGAGACTACTTCAGGCTAATCTAAACTAACCCAAGCAAGTGATGATATTTAAATAATTTATCAAGTAGTGGCACCTTTTTGTTTATGCCAAAAAGTGGCCTAGAATACTATGCTTTTTGTTTGAAAAGAAGCCTGGACGAAATTTATTTCAATCACCGTCAAATCGTTTTAATCTTCAAATCAATGCCGCTCTTCTTTGTGTTTTTCTTTGCCTAAAAATATTTTCATTCGGACTTTTCTTTATAAAGTCAGTAGCGGCCCGAATAATTTTTTATGCTATTTAAAGAGAAACTCTATATTCCTTAATTCATCAAAAACATTCCGGATAATATTTTGTATCGGGATCTCAATGGTTCGAAGGTACTGAAATTAAAAGAAAAACTGTTTTGTTTGGGTTATAATTTCTTAACCCCAGGCCCTTATTGAGTACATGCAGATTTTATTGAGCTAATATAAACGCTCTCTGGTCACCTTATTCTAAGAATATCGACTTCTAAAATAAATAGAGAAATTGAATATTATTTCCATACTAAGAAATTATTTGAAGTATTACATTCCGCACTTACCAATTATGGGCACGAAGGGCGAAAAACAATGGAGCACATAAAATCAAAGCATAAAAATGTAACAAAAGATTTAATAATGTTGTATCTGTGAAGCATGCGAAAAAAAGGTTCATTTGGTAAACTATTAATTTTTAAAGACATAAACGCATAGAGACAGTTCTGTTGATTTGATAGATGCAAGGTAATGAATGTAAATTAGTAACGGTATACTACTGCATATAATTTGGTCGAAGTTTTTTTTTTTTTTTTTTTTGGTGTTTCGAGTGTTCTTCAGTCAGATAATGGACGTGAGTTTGTAAATGCAGTGATAGTCGAAGTAATGGATATGTGGAAAGACCTTAAAATTGTCCATGAAAAACTCAGGCAACCGCAAAGTCAAGGTATCAAACGTGCAACCTAAGACATGGAGAATATGTTAATGATATGGATGGAAGAAAATAACTGAACCCAATGGAGAGGAAGCCTTAGACTTTGCTAGTCATGTTTGGCCGGTAAACTCCCATGGACTTTAAATTCAAGGAAATACCTCGAAAAAGCAATTGCAATAAATTTATGAGACAGAGAACTTTGATTTTTCAACTGAAGGAAACTCAAAAAGTGAAATGTGTAATTCTTGTGACGATTCTTGTGATCAAGACTACAAATATTTAGTGTGTAATCTCTATATTCATCACCCATGTGCAGAAAAAACTAAAAATCAGAAGAAGGATGGTAAACAACATGCATGTCCAAGATGTAATAAACAAAAATTTAACTCATTAGACCTGGAATGGCTAGCAGAAAAATTAAGTCGTTGAGTGGGAGATGATTTCTAGCAACTCCAGTTGGAACAACCGATACGGTTCCCCCTCCAGATATAGACCACAATTAAGAAGATGAAAACATTATATTGGTTGTTGTGTTAGAGTTAAGGGAAGATGGATTTTACAGGCTTGGAACGACAAATGGCATTTATCATCTCTATTTGCAAGGGATCATTCGTGGGCAACGACGATGTTCCTCAAAATGAAATAAATACACATGTATGAGGACAAGGAAACATTAGTTTGAGTTAGAAAAAACAATGCATTTCACAGCAGAATTCAACAAACACCCTATGAAGTCATGTATTTGCTCCCATGGGCTTACAGGCATCCTCACTTCCTAGCGAAATCGACGTCTTTAAGTTCAGGGGAAGACCTTGAAAAAAATTGTTTATTTCGAAAGCATTCGACAGAGTTTGGCATGACGAATTGCTCAACAAACTACCGTTCTTCGGACTGCCAGGCTCTCTCGGCAGCTGGCTTGCCAGTTTTCTTAAGAGCCGATCTTTGCACGTTGCAGTTGATGAACACATCTCAAACACATTCACCATTAATGCGGGCTTGCCTCAAGGCGCAATAGTTTCACCAACTCTGTTCCTCATCTATATTAATGATCTGCTGACCGAAACGAATAATATTGTTTACAGTTATGCAGATGACAGTACCCTTGTCTCTCATTTAAGATTAGAAAAACCTTTACCAGCGACAGAGACTTATCACCGCAGATAGAAGCAGATTACAGCAATTAATCAAAGCCTGGAGAAATTTCAAAATTGGGGCGACAGAAATTTGGCCCAGTTCAAAGCAGCAAAGACCCAAGCAGTCTCGTTTACCAAGAGGACCAAGACGGCGAGCCCTGACATCATTATGGCTGGATCGACTATTCCTTAATCCTCGTTAATCGGACTATTGGGTGTCTCGGTCAACAGCAATATGTCCTGGTATGACCACATCGCAAACTCACTCTTCCAGAAGCTTGGTGCGCTATTTCGCAACAAAAAACTGTACACACAACACTACAGCAGTTGCTCTTGCTCTACAAAGCGCAAATAAGACCACGCTTAGCATATTGCTCAGACATCTGGGGTGCCGCACCAGAGCACACCATAAAGCTACTGGATTTTATTCAGAAGAGAGCTGTGCATGTCGTCGACGACCCGGAGTTGACTCGGAATTTGACAATGTCACAAAAAGTTATCCCTGACGCCGCGCCTGGGATAGCGTGCAGGTTATATAGCACAGATTATGAATCGATCACATCAGGTGAGAGGAGCTTATATAGAAGGCACTTGGGTAAGACAATAAGAACATCTATTGGTCGAAAACTTAATGAGTTTACACTAAAACCGATTACCAACGCACGCATGTCTTTTCGGTTGGGGTATGGTTTGAATTATTTATAGGTCTTAGGCCCTGTATTATAATAAAGTTCTTCAAGAGTGGTGATGTGCTTTAATTTACGGTTAGGTTTGGTTATTTCATGAGATAATTATTTTAGATTCTTAGTTTAGCTTAATTTCACTCAGCACTTCAAGGTACTATAAGAGTTTAACTTTAAAAGTCACTTGACTTAGAATTTTGGCAAATCTATCGTAGATTCATGTTTAGTACTTTTTAGGCTGGTATCCCTCAAGAAATACGTTCCTGTGAACTGCACTTCACAAGTTGGGTCTGAAGATTAGGTTATGGTTAGAGTCCCTACTACGTCCCTGTGGGCTGCAGTAGTTGAGCGCAATAGGTGAAAGACAAAAGCCTATCGGACTGGTGATTTGCTTGACTATTTATATCATAATTTTCCAGTCAATAGAAATACATCTAAAGAATATAATTTCCGAAAGGCGAATTTTCCTCTGATGTATAATATGCTGGCGGAGACGGATTGATCACCGATTTACGGTTCTGAAAATGTTAATACTTCTTGTAACGCTATTTACGACATCCTCGACAATATTTTTCAGGTGTGTGTACCCGTCAAAATTCAACGCAAAAGGCGATTTCTACCCTGGTTCTCTAGCATTATCATAAATAGTATTTTAAAAAAAGAGAAGGCTTATCGAGATTGCAGGAAGCATGGTGCCAGATATTTTTTGGAGAAGTATCATTCATTGAGGAGTCTCATTAAGAACCAAATTGGTTAAGCTTACAGGTGCTGAAGCGAGGATCTCTAATGATACGTCCACTTTTTGGTCCTTCATCCAGAGTAAAAGGGGCAATCGAGGATTCCAGGGGTTATGCATTGCGATGATCTCGAGTGTAACACTCCTCAGCATTGTTGATGCTTTCGCTAATTATTTTCAGAGCGTAGAATTCTGTCCCTGCTGGAGGTCCTCAGACCTCGGTATATGTCACAAGTACAATTATTGATATGTCACAAATTACAGCTCATGATGTCCTAGCTGCAAGTAGAAGATTCAAAAATAAATTAACGGCCGGAGTGGATGGAATACCCAGGAGCTTCGTGGTGAGAGATTGTTCGTACGTGCTGGCTGAACCCTTGGCTCATGTATTTAATCACGTACTCTTAACTGGCTCTTTTCCCGAAATCTGGAAGGTGGCTAGGGTGACGCCTGTCTTGAAGAAAGGCGACTCCAGTGAAATAAAAAATTATAGACCTATCTCCATCCTTTGCAACTTTTCTAAAATCCTTGAAATATTAATCCACAGTTCAATCTTTCCGCAGATCCGAACCATGCTCTCTGAATATCAGCATGGCTTTATTGACTCTACATCGTACGTTACCAACTTATGTTCATTATCACACAAAGCATGTGAGTTTTGGATTCTCGTGGCCAGTTGGATGTGATATATACGAATTTTCAAAAAGCCTTTACTCAATACTCAATTTATTGGTAAATTGTACATATAATATAGTACTTTGATCAGATTGACCACTATGTTCTACTCGCTAAGCTAGAGAACCTGTGTATGTCGCAGAGATTGATGGACCATGTTAGATCGTATTTAGTTGGCCGGGTGCAGTATGTCGAGTGTGAGAGTTTCAGATCGTTCGGGAGTATCCCAGGGGTCTAACCTGGGGCCGCTCCTGTTTCTGATTTTCATTAATGATCTTATTAACTCAATTAGTTGTGATAAGCTTGCGTATGCTGATGATCTGAAGATATTCCATAGAATATATAGCGTTGCTGACTGTGTCATTCTGCAGAAGGATTTGCGGGTCATAAGTGACAGGTGTAGGGTTAACAGATTGACACTGAATATTTCTAAGTGCAACATAGTAAATTTTAGTCGCAGCAATAATCCTATTTTTGATGATTACTCATTGAACGAAGCAGTGCTGAATCGATCCGAGAGAATGACCGATCTTGGCATATTGTTCGATAACAAACTAACATGTGTACCTCATCTTGACCAGATGGTGGCTTCGGCCTCCAAAGTGCTCGGTTTTGTTATCCGTAATAGTAAACACTTCAATGATTGTTCTACAATTAAAATTTTATATTATACATTTGTACGTTCCAAGCTTGATTATGCATCAATTGTGTGGAACCCAATATATCTTACTCACATTGGCCACATTGAATCTCTTCAGAGACGATTATTTAAGTAGCTGGTTTTTTCACCAAGAGAAGGGTTCAGTCAATCAGGCTTCTATATGGATTGTTGAATTCCAAGGTTGATTGTGTTTCTCTCCTGGGAGATATCTGTTTTTGGGTGCCGCGACTGGGTGCAAGGTACACTGTCCTCTTTATTTCATGTGCAGTCTATTCAACCGTATATGTAATAAATGTGACATTAATGCAGATTCTCTTGAGAGTATAGTTAACGCCGTGTTGAATTTGGATCGTTGATTATGCTCCGTCTGATAATAGTGACTTATATGCGAGTTATATTTCAAATTAATTTACTTCTTTCATTGTTAATGTATAGTTTCCTACTAACCCGATTGCAGTATTTATTGGTTAGTGGTTTGGGTATCATTAAGCATAGTATTTGTATGTATTTGTGAATTTCCTATAAGTGGGTACTAACCTGTTGGAAATAAAAGCTATATTTTTTATTTATTTATAAAATCTGTTGACCATTGTAACTTTTAGGTTTATAACTGCCTGGGCTGTCCGCTGGCATTTCAAGTTCAAGTTCAAACTTAGGACAGGGTGATAAGTAATTATTAGTTTAAATGCTTCTAGTAGTTTTCAATAATAAAGTTGCCAATAATTCGTTAAGTCATGATTATCCAACTGCTAAAAACTCTAAAGTGAAATTTGTAATTCTTGTGACGATCCTTATGTTCAAAACTATGAAAGTTCAGTGTGTAATCTCTACATTCGTTAGTCATGTTTAGCGAAAACTAAAAATACAGAAAAAGATGGTGAAGATGTAATGAAACAAAACTCAAAACAAGAGGTTGTATGGGTCCTGGAAAAGCCAGCAAAAGAAAATAGACTTGTTGAGTGCGAGATGTTTTCCAGCAATTCCAGTTGGAACCACTGTTAAGGTTCGCGCTCCAAATAGAGACCGCAATAAAGAAGATGGAAATGAAATAAAGAAAAGGCAATTGGCATTTTATCATTTTTATTATGCTGTGACAAGTAATTAATTTTTTAGTTTATTTTTCTACTTTTTTGTGTCATGGTAATATTGGATTGGTGTTTTATTTGTGTTTTGTTTGTTCCTTTCGAACAAACTGTCCCTGAACACTTTAAGTCACAAAATATTAACTCTACCCTGAGAAGGAATCAGACAGATTCTGATATTCTGGCAAATTGCTTTAATGAGGTCAAATTTCTGGGAGTTTGTTTGGATCCAGGACTAACTTGGGAAGCTCATATTTTCAATTTAAGTCAAAAACTGTCACGCAGTGTGTATTTAATCGGGAGTCTGTCTGAAAGGGTGTCTCTGCAAACATTGTTGACTGCATATCATGGCACATTTGGTTCAATTATGGCCTATGCCATCTTGTGCTGGGGTCATTCGTCTCATGCCCAGAGGATCTTTGGACTGCAGAGACACTGTGTTAGAGTTTTGAGTGGTGTGGGATACAGACATGATTGTAGAGGAATTTTTTGAAGATTAAACATTCTTACATTCCCCTCATTATACATTCTTAATTGTCTTCTGTACGTGAGGAATATTGCTAGCTCTCTCAGAATTCATGCAGATGGTCATCACTACCCCATCAGGAACCGGACAAACATTATTCCAAATTTTCATAGGGTTGCTCGGACCAGGGGGCAGATTACTATGGCATATTTATTATTCTATAATGCTCTACCAGAGGCAGTGAGGTCTCTTAATGATAAAGTTTTTAAAACCAAACT
>MU186589.1:67715-87836 GCA_016904865.1 Pissodes strobi | reverse complement strand
ATGCTACCTTTCAGAACTAAAGTTATGTGTAGTATATTTTTAAGTGAAATTGTAATCTCAGATTAGTTGAAATAAATGTATTATATATATATATATATATATAGATTTTTGCGTGTGTCACTTGAAATTAAAATAAGAAAATCTATTGACACGATTGGCATCAAAATAGTAGTATATACTTAATTTAAGTGCGTATAATTTTTTAAAACTAAACGTGTCACGAAATATAAAAAAAAATGGTGTGTGCTTAAGATCGCACGACAGAAGTGAAAACTTGAACTTTGTCAGAATTTCGACCCGAGCCTTCGTTGCAGAGATACAGGCGAAAAACGGTTTTTCCCCCAATATCCCCCTTAAATTAGAGCTAATCGTAGCAGTTCTTCAGGAACATAAATGAACATTTAAGTGTATATAGCTGCCAGATTATGTTTATAATCATATACTTGTTTAACATTACAATTGTTTATGTATGCTTTAGGTTTTAAGAGTATTATTCATGTCACATTCTTCAAGGTCGATATTTTGCCTTGACTGATATTGTTCATATTGTAGCACTGACTACGTATAATCACTTATTGTTTATATTTTGTATATTTATGAGCTTCTAGTTATTTTCAGGTAAAATAACTTATTAAAATATTCATATAATACTAAAGCTTTTTGTTTTATTTACAAATTGACTTTAGAACTAGCCCTATGGTAAATTTTAGTGCCTAAGAGCACTTCTCTGTTTGATTCAGAAAATAAGACTGAATCAACTTGCCAATTGCAGCTCTTTAAATCGCATGCATTCACAAGTGCACTACGACTGAAATATCGCATCCGTCCGATGCGGAGATTGTCCTCGAACGCACTCCTGTCAGAGATTGTTGTCTCTGCTCCTGTTGCTGACACGTCTGCAGTGTTGCCAATCTGTGAGAAATTCCTCAAAATGTGAGGAATTTATAGGTGTGTTGAGTAATTTGTGAGGAGAGTGAAGCTGTGAGGAAAATGAAGGAATTTGTAATATTGTAAAACCATAACCTATAATTCACAGTATTAAGGCTGATTTTCATATATAGGACTGCTCCTACCATGCTGCGGCCGTCTACTTTTTCACAATAGAACTAGATGACCGCAACACGGTCGTAGCACAGTCTTTTATGTGTAAATGTAAATAAGGGTTTCAGTGCGTTTTATATGGAACATATAATTTTTTGACTTACAGTGACAACGACGCGGTAGGCGCACAGTCGGTGCACAGTCCTATATATGAAAATCACTCGCGGATGCTGTGACAGTATCGCTACATTCCATGCGTGCGCGCGCACCTGCGCGTCATGTCTTCGTGATGCAACCAAACGTTTATATGTGCCCTGGTGGTCTAGGGGTTTGCATGATCAGCCTTCACTTCGGCGACTCGAGTTCAAACCCCGTCGGTGTTGTAAATTTTTTTTTAAGGTTATAATTCTAAACTGTTTTTTTCTTGTTTTTGGGTATGTCTTGGGTTAGATTGGGTTAGCACCTGGTTAGTTTCCTTTTGTTGAGTCCCCGTAGCGAGCGGTAGCGAGCAGAGGGCCATTCGAAAAGTGAAATATGGCATGGAATGTAGCGATACTGTCACAGCATCCGCGAGTATGAAAATCAGCCTTCAAGCAACATAAGCTATCATTAGGTAGGTTATGTGGTTTGTCACTCTCACTGTCATATTTATGGTACAGTATCTTCATATGGTTATGGTAGCACTGGTAGGTAACATGCGTAGGGAAAGTAGGGAAATTTTTATGTAGAGGGTTTGTTTTTTAAAGGTTATCATCACTGTTTTGTCGACTCGACACTCGACAGTTATGGTATGACAAGCGTCTAGGGAGAGAGACACATTTTCGATGCGATACTGTGCATGCGGAACGGCGAAACAAGAATAATGAATATTATTATGGCTATGCATGGCTCTCCGCTCGCTTCGGGGGCGCAATCAACAAGAACTACCCCAAAATTAAGAAAAAAAAAGTAAATTAATATTAAACAAACATAACCTTAAAAAAAGGTAAATAAAACAGTTGTCGCAACCGACGGAATCGAACCCTCAGCGCAGAAATGACAGGCAAAACCTGTATTACACTACCGAGGCGTTGAAGAAATTTCGCTAGAACGTAAAGACATGGATAATTCCGACATTTCGGTCATATTACGCATGCACGATATCGCATAGAACATTTGGCCCTATCCCTAGACGCTTGTATAATTTTTAATATTCGGTTTTGGCGCTAATTTCGCCATCAGTGCCGTCGTGAGGAATTTCGTCGATTTGAGTGAGGAAATCGATAGCAAACTGTTGGCAACACTGAACGTCTGCGTCATCCGACACATGACCGCAAATACTGCAAATCGGGGAAATGTAATTGTAAACATAAACACGGAAAATGTAAATGGTAAGGTAGAAAATTAAACTACACCCCCGTAAGGATAATACAGAATTTTTACCATGGACGCTTGCGAAATCACGAAGACCCAGAAGAATTGAAGTTAAGAATATACGCACCGAACCTACAAGAGGTTCAAACAATAGCAAAACCAACTTAAGAGTGGCAAACCACTTTCCAGCTGATAGTAACACGTCGTTAGCCTGGATATTTGTGTCTGGACTGCATCCCAACACAAAAAAGCAGACATTTTGGATTTCATACAGACTAAGAATCTACACTTGGGTTGTCTCTATTTTAAAATGGTTACAAGAAAGGACAAGGAAAATAGCTGATTTAAATTGGGATTACTGGACGAAAACAAGCATATAGTGATGGATGCAGACCTCTGGCCTGTTGGCACTCTGAGAAACCATTTTATGAACCTCCAGTGTCCTACTCTTCCCCAAAACCCACCGATAAGGAGACAACAGGGCTTGTAAGATTATTTCACCTCAACACACAATCGAAAAGAAATAAAGTGGGACAGCTGGAGGCTCTTATTTGTGACAAAAGTGTTGATATCGTCTGCCTGAGCAGAATTTTCAGCCTTGAGGGTATTGGACTTCTGCCCAATCGCAGCCACGTGCAGACGGTTTACTCTTGGGGGCGGCTCTGCTATACTGCTGACTCCGGGGACTGAATGTACTGAGATTGTTGACATAAAGGCGTTGACTGTTGGAAAAACCATTGAGGTTTGTTCAGTTTATCTTAAGTCAATAAAATTATTTGTAATAATGGTATACAGACTCCCATCGGGCTCCTTCAGTGTCTTTCTGGATGTAATTGAGAATGCTATCAATAAGGTTGGGTATAAAAACAGGATAGCACTTGTGGGAGATTTTAATGTACCATTTGGCACTGCAACTCGCGAGAACATTGAGCTGTGTGGCCTAGTAGAGTTATATGGTTTTACTCCGGTTAACCGTGAAGCTACTAGGCAAAACAACTGTCTTGACAATGTGATTCTTATCCTTGAGGTCTGCGGCACCTGTCAGTAGCCAGGCATTTCTGATCAACGCGGACAGCTTGTGGAGATTCCTATTCCTGGCTTGGCTAGTCAGGAATCCCGGTATGAGCGAGTCAACTGCAGGCCGATTACAGGGGCTGGTAGGATGTCCTTTTACTTATTGGCTGAGAGGAAGGAGTTGGGATTTTGTGCATGACCCTGGCCTTATGGCTGATGGAAAGTTTTCCCTGTGTTTGTTGTTCTGCTATCGCGGGCGTTTGCATCGTCTTTCCCGATCAAAACATACCGCAAAAAATACAACCAAAGTCATACAACAAACTGGTTCAAGATGACCTAAGATCTCAACGTGAAACTTTGCATTTTCTTAACGAACTCTATAGGCAGGATGCTTCAAATGAACTCAAAGCTTTGGTTAAGACAAACAAGATGCAATCTAAAACCTCTATTAGGGTTGCAAAGAGAGCGGCAAACGATAATTTTATTTCTAACTCCCCAAATCCAACAAAATCCATGTGGCAGATCTTAAATCAATACAGGGGCATTCCGAGGATAGGTGGTGTTGAGTCAGACATCACAGCTGATCAGTTTAATGACTGTTTTGTGAATGTGGCGACAGATCTTCAAAATCAGATAGGGCCGTCTGCTATGGACCCGGTTGCAAATGTACCCTTATTCCTCCACGACACCTTTTCAGTGACCGCAGTAACTTTTTATGAAGCCAGGGATATATTGGACCAACTTAAAAATAAGAAAAGGTTGGGATCCATTCGGTTTCAATGTTAAATTGATGAAAAGCATTAAGAATATTATAATATCTAGAGAGAAATGTATGGTGATAAGGATTTAAAACTTTTTTGAATCAAATGGACTGTTCTCGTCTCGTCAGTTCGGTTTTTGTAGTGGTCTCGGACTTCCTTGGGTATCCTGGACCTGGCTTCTCGGGTCTATGAATCATTTAAAGAGGGCAAATATATGTCCAGTAGATTTTGCGACCTGAGTAAGGCTTTTGACTGTGTTCCGTACGGAATTCTGCTAAACAAATTAGAGCGTTACAATTTTAACTGTAACAGTATTGACCTGATCCAGAACTATCTTTCTGATCGGTATCAGAGGGTGCAGGCTGCTGGTGAGAAGTCGGAGGAGAGGGGTGGGCTGTGGAGTTCCTCAGGGTTCAGTTCTTGAACCCCTATTGTTTATCATCTACATCAATGACTTGCGTCTGAGGGATCCGGATGCCCGCTTCACCCTCTTTGCTGATGACACCACATTTTCCTGTTGTGAAAGGATTTGGGTACGGCACTGCGGGCTTCGTGTGGAGCACTTTCGGGAGCTGAGCAATAATGTGCGGCAAACCGTCTTTTCCTTAATGCTTCAAAGACACAATAAATAATCTTTCAACACCGAGAGATTCCGGATGGCTACATGGAATCGGGCATACGGTTTCTGGGGGTGCACCTCGACTCAGGATTGCGTTGGGATGCCCACACGGTCGCCTTATGTAAAAGGTTAGGGTCAAGTGTATTCTTGCTGCGTGGTCTGTCGGAGTGTATATCACCCGAGATATACAGGCCTACTTCTCTCTGATCCACTCCCAAATGGCATACGCGGTAATAGCTTGGGGTCATGGTTCGGGTGCGGCGGATATTTTTCGTCTCCAGCGTAGGACGGTTCGTATAGTTGCAGGTTTATCCTATAGGACGGACTGCAGACATGCTTTCCAAAAATTAAAGATTCTTACACTTCCATTTTCATTTCTCTACGAAAACTTCCTCTACGTAAAAGATTTATACCCCGCCCACCATCATGTCCACAATTATAACACTCGCCACCGGCAGGACTTAATTCTCGGTTATCAGCGTCTGGAGAGATGCAGGAGTGGCCTGGGTCGTCTGTCACTACATTTTTATAATAACCTACCACGTGATGTTAAAGAGCTCCCCTTTAATTCATTTAAAGGTTGGGCCAAGGGGTTTCTCACCAGTCACGCTTTCTACAGTCTTCAGGAATACCTAGACCACAGATTATAAATTGTTGTTTGTCTTTAAATTTCTATGTTAATGTCTTTTTTACCCAGTAATCTTGTCCAACATGTGAATGTTAATACTGTTTTTTCAACAGTATATTGTAGTATTTTTTTATACATAGATTTAAGCTTCCTGTAGATTTTATAAATTGATTTTAGTGTCCTGTGTGACAGATTTCATTCTGACTTGTGTAAACATTTATGTATTGACACCAATAAAGTATTGTATTGTATTGTATATACGAGGATATGTGAAAAGTTTTCCAGATAATCGACACATTAAAATTAAAGAACCTTTGATAGGATTTGCATCGATGAAAATGTATAAGTATATTACGACTTTCACCTGTCAAGAAAGAAAATAATTTTGGGAAGTGAAATATTGCAGATCAAATGAAAATGTGACGATTGTGACAATGCTGCGTTAATTTTCGTTTTTAAAACGCGAAAGCACCCTAGTATGGCCTAAGCCTTAGCTATGGCAAGCGAATCCTTCCATAAACACTACATATTTATGTATAACAATTATATATACACTTGATGCAAATTTTCATAATACTACTACTTACTCAAGTTGTTTAGACGGTCCTTGACAGCTAGGGTGAAGATAACCGAACAGTTCCAAGTCCAGCTTGGGATCGTCCGAATTTTGACGGTGCTCCGTGAAAATGCGTATTAGCATGAGGAGACCGTGAGACAAAGGGTTGCGCAGCTGCTTTACTTTGTTCGACAGGTACATCTGAAGATAAATAAACTAATATATATCTGCATATACATTAAAAAGTTTATTCCCTATACGATGTCTTACCCCGGCGTGTTTCAGTCCGTTGAGGGCTATGAACATTCGTTGGCTCTCATTGGTTTCGTACAGGGTCAGGTAGTTGAGCACTTCTTCGTGGCCTGTTCGAGCCCAGTGATCTTTCAGCGTAGCCGGCAGGCCCACCAAGTCTAGACAGGTGGTAGAAATTTTGTAAGCTGCTTCGGAAGCTAGAATCTAAAAACCCGAAGGAAATTACACGATTTTTCCTACTTTATTCAGACATTAAATAAAGATATACAATTGAGGCAAATAAAGATATACAGTTTAGGCAAAAAATAAAATAAATATATTAAACAGCTTGGATAAAGACTATTTTTTTCTGTGGAAAAAATTTCTGGAAAGAGATAGGAAAATTTTATTTTTTTACTAATAAATTTGTTCTTTGCTTTATTCAATTAAAGTTCAAAAATATGAGAACCGAAATGCCTTCATTCCAAAAAACACTGAATGAGAAGAATTGAAACTAAATTTTTGATGTAATAAGTGAAATAAATAGCAAGAAGTTATATTTTATACATATAAAAATTTAAAGAGAGTAGTAAAGTAGGAGAGAAATAATTAGTTTTCCACATGCTAAGTATATAGCGGATAAAAACATATTTATTAAAGAAAAAATTAATTCGCACTATTTTGGTAAAATAATAGAGAAATCATATAGAGAATGTCTCCGATACAAAAATTCTAATTTTCCTATAAAATAATTACCAGACCTATTAAAAGACCTAGGATACTAATAGCGGGGTATGATATTAAAGGGTACCTTCCAATAATAAAGAGACTTACAGACAGTAAGTACGATATAAATAGCCAAAATATGGGCCAAGTTTCTATTGAAAAATTGTTGGAAACCAGTCTTTCGTTATCGCATAATTTTAACAAGTCTGATTATGTTTTCTTGCTTGCACATCAACAAGATTCTCTGCATGGAAAAAAATTGCCAGGAGCAGAGGATTAAAAAGTTAATCCTTGATATAGATCATCCAAATGTCATTCTTGTCGGTCCACTACTATCTACAAATCGCCCGGTTCTCAACAAAATAATTGTTTCTCAAACTTACATACTAAATAAAGCATTTCAAGAAATGGAAAATGCCAGTTTCATATCACTAATATCGCCCTAGCCAATACCAAAGGAGAACATTGCAGACTATTTGGTAAATTGCTTTATTAGGAATGATGTTGCTCCACTATAGTCACATCACTACAGTATACTGCCAATGACTCGACGTCCATAACCATGATGTTCCAAGCCCCCAAGACCTAGATACCCAACGTCTAATAAGAACAAACATTTTTTGTGCCCACCAGCGCCTCTATGATCATGACGAAATTGCAATCTCGTTGTTTTTTTTTTATGGCAGTGGCACACACACTAAAGGGAGATCCTATGGCGCTCGACGAGCGGTGTGTGTGCGAAGATGTTGATTGACACGGTTCTTGAATATTTGTAGGTTGTAATTAGTGGGAAACAGATGTCCTGGAAGTGAGTTCCACAGTGATGCAGTGCGCCAGACAAAGGAGTTCTGGTAAAGCGATGTTCTAGGTGTTTCTAGTTGTACGACGAACTGGTGCGCTCCTGCCGACTGTCGGGACTGTCTGACAGGAGTTGCCAGGGGCGGGATTATGCGGGGCAAATCCTGGGAACATCTGCCGTGAAAGTATCTGTAAAACAGAGACATCTCGGCCACATGTCTGCGATGTTCCAGACTATCCAGATTCCGGGTCAACTCCGGATCGCCGACGAGACGCACAGCCCTCTTCTGAATGGAATCCAGCAGCTTTAGGGTATGCTTTGGTGCGGCACCCCAGATATGTGAGCAATATTCTAAGCACGGTCTTATTTGCGCTTTGTACAGCAAGAGCAACTGCTGCGGTGTATAGAGTTTTTTGTTGCGAAATAGCGCACCAAGCTTCTGGGAGGCTGATTTTGCGATATTAGCAACATGGTCATGCCATGACATATTGCTGTTGACCGAGACACCCAGCAGCCCGATTGACGAGGATGAAGGAATGGTCGATCCTGCCATAATGATGTCAGGGCCCGCTGTATTGGCCCTCTTAGTAAACGTTGCTGCTTGGGTCTTTGCTGCATTAAACTGGACCAAATTTCGGTCGCCCCAAGTTTGAATTTTCTCCAGGTCTTGATTAATTGCTGTAATCTGCTCCTGTCTGCGGTGATGAGTCTCAGTCACTGGTAAGGGTTTTTCTGATCTAAAGTGGGAGACAAGGGTACTGTCATCTGCAAAACTGTAAACAGGATTATTCGTTTCGATCAGCAGGTCATTAATATAGATGAGGAACAGAGTTGGTGAAAGTATTGCGCCCTGAGGCACGCCCGCGTTGATGGTGAATGTGTCCGAGATGTGTCCATCGACTGCAACATGTAGGGATCGGTTCTTAAGGAAACTGGCCAGCCAGCTGCAGAGAGAGGCGGGCAGTCCCAAGGACGGCAGTTTGTTGAGCAGTCCGTCATGCCAAACTCTGTCGAATGCCTTTGAAATATCCAACGCAATCGCTCGAGACTCTCCGTAGTTTTCAATTGCCCTACTCCATATATGAGTGACATAGGCCAATATATCTCCTGTCGATCTCTCTTTGCGAAAGCCGTATTGATTATCGCTGATTATTCTGTTGCTCTCGAGGTACTTGAGTAGTTGCTGGTTGACTACACGTTCCATGACTTTGGAGATTATTGGAAGCAAGACAATTGGGCGATAGTTTGAGGGCGTGGTTTTCTTGCCTTTTTTTGGAACAGGTTGCACTCGAGCGACTTTCCAAGAAGATGGGTAAATCCCTTTTCCGTAATGCAGAGATAAAAGCCTGGAAAAAATGGGTGTTTAACTTGTATGTTTTCATATTGGGTAGTAATTTTTAAGTTTCTTTGTAGGATCTTTCTTGCTGTTAAAATTACGTAGGCTTTCACGGCCGGTATCATTAGAACTAAAGTTTTCCGGGCTGTTAGGCCGTGGTCGATTTTGGTTTACTCCAAAGCTTTCAACTGCATGCAGATCGAATAAAAAGTTGATGGATGTTGAAAAGTTTTTTGTTATATAGTTGTTCCGTAGGGTGTAATTTATTTTTTTTGAATATAACCTTTAGCACGTAATTTTGAACAACTTGCAGTGGTTTTAAGGTTGTTTTATAGGTATTTTTTTATACCACCTTAAGCCGTAATCCCATAACGTAACAAGGACTCAACTAGAGCTTTGTAGATTAAAATAGTAAGTTTTTCACTTAGAATTTCTCTTAAGATGTAAAATTTGTATACAAGTTTTCTTATCTTGGTTACGACATAGTTGATATGATATGTCCATTTCAGGTGTTGATCGATTACTTTTCCCAGATATTTAGTTTTCGCACAATAGTGAATTAAATCACATTCATTAATAAAAAAATTCTGAAGAAGTCTGGGGAAAATGCAACATAGTTTGTCTTTTGCAAGTTCAATCAAAGTTTAAAACTATCCAGCCAATTTTTAACAAAAATAAAACCAATTACAACTTTTTGTCTAGTTTCATCCCATGTCTTACCCTCAAAAATCAAGGCTGTGTCGTCAGCATATGACACAGCATCACCCTCAAGTTCCATACCCATGAGTGAGTTTATATACGTTATAAACAAAATGGGGCCCAATATGGTCCCTTGGGGCACACCTGTTTTTATTATTTCTGGGGAACTAGTGGTATTGCTCATGCTAGTATGTTGGCATCGGTTCCAAAGATAGTTCTCGAAGACGCTCAACACAGCGCCCCTGACTCCATAATGTTCTAGAACATTAAGTAGTTGTTTATGGGGCACTGTGTCGAACGCCTTAGCGAGATCCATAAAGACTACAATTGTTTTTGTACTGTCATTTTGATTTTTGGTGATCTCTTATGTAAGGTGTTGTATAGCATCAGCGGTACTAAATCCCTCGGTGAAGCCGTATTGGCTCGTGAAGAGAACTTTGTTACTTTTAAAGAAGCAATATTTTTGCTAGGTCATTAATAAGGCTGATCGGTCGGTAGTTTTTGATTTTATTCACAGGACCTGGGGTTACAACAGAAACTTTGAAGCGAGGGGCCAACCGCTGATGGTATTTTGGTGTACACTAGCTTGGTATTTTTGGAATTATTTCGGTATTTTTTGGTAATATTTGGTATTATCTGGTATTATCTGGTAATATTTGGTATTATATGGTAATATTTGGTATTATCTGGTAATATTTGGTATTATATGGTATTTTGTCTGGTATTATTGGTATTGTGAGTGGTATTTTATGGTATTTCTTGTACAATTATCTAATATGAGCATGCGCACATGTCGCAACGTCGCAACTACCTGTTCGATGTCTTAAACAGTGTTGCCAAATGCCCGATAATTATCGGAATCTACCATAATCGATATTTGCCCACTATTCAAGGCTAAGCTACCATAATTTTTAAAAAGTAATATATACAAGAAGCTATATTCGGAAAAAAATTCCAATGGTAATAATAATAATAATAATAATAATAATAATAATAGCCCAATTACAGGAAATTCACATACAAATTAAGAGTAAGTAATTCACAAAAATATTGTTATACAAAGAAAAATAATAAAATATAAAATAATTAAGAGTTATAATTAAAATAAACTAGCAAATTAAACTAAAACTAAATATAAGGAATGTAGAGGAACCTTGAGAGGAACGAAACGGATCAAGAACTTTACGAATAACGCAAAGTAAGTTAGGGAAACTAAAAAAAAAAACAAAGTAATCAAAATAAGAAGTGACAAAGAAGAAAGAAATGAAAACAAGGGAAATACAGATGAAAAATGAAGATGAAGAATGCGGAGATACAGTTAAGGTGGGAAACCCGAGGAGAAACCAGACGCCTCACGCAGATGTTTCAGAACGTTAGACAGCCTGTTGGTATGTATATGAGAGGCGTTTGATACAAGATTGAAATTTTTGCACATGTTGTGAATGGGGCACTGGTATAGAACATTAGATCTCGCCAATCTCAAACTGAACGCGGGTTGCTGTCTAGCTCCTAAACTCTGTACATGAAATGTTATACTTTCCAAAAGAAAGGGACAATCGATCACATCATGGAGAAACTTATAAAGGAATATCAGCGATTGTGAGTATCTGCGCGCAGACAGCGACAGTTTCCTAAATCTAGACAACAAAAGGTTACGATCAAACCCTCGGTCTGGGTAAATATGGTCCTCTCTGAACATGAGATACGTGAGAAATCGCCTCTGCACAGCCTCTAACGAATCAATGTGGCAATCATACCAATGGACACCATACAAGTGACCCATAATCCAGCCTTGGTCTGACGAAAGAGTAATAAAGAAATTTGATAACAAAGTAGTTTGTTTAATGACATACTTAATTCTGAAGCTGAAAGGGGACTCCTATCTTTGACCCTAAACGACAATTTGAAATGAATCGGAGGCAATAAGCCATGGATCTTTTTAGTCTAGACAAGTTAGAAATTCTATTAAAGGGAAATAAAGCATTAAACTCGATTTTCAACACACATGTCTGTTTTCTCAACTCAGGTACCTTACTTTGAGGCTGAACGTCAGATTTAGGCCAACAAGATTGAGGCAACGAATGCCAGTTCGAGCCATTCCACCACAGTTCCAAATCTTGAATTTAACTAGGACGCACACCCCGAGATAGAACATCAGCTGGATTACTGAGGACGAAGTCAAAGATTGTATTTGGGCTAATCTATTCCCAACAAATGTTTGAAGAACATTAGGAGATGTATGGATCCAGCTCAACGCCACAGTCGAATCACTCCACAGAAAACAAAAATTTACTGACACAGTGAGAGAGAGCTTTACCTTTTGCATTAAGTTGGCCAAAATCAAAGCTGCACAAAGCTCTAATCTTGGAATGGTGACTGACTTCAAGGGAGCGACTCTACTCTTGGCACATAATAAACTCACACTAATTTGACTATTTTTATTGACACATCTAATGTAAAGACAGGCGCCATATGCTTCCAGACTAGCATCTGTAAAGCCATGTATTTGGATTTCCATAGGATTCATACACAAAACTTGCCTAGGAATTTATAAATAGTTTAAGTCGGAAAGCTCACTCTTAAATTGAAACCACTTAGATTTCAGATCTGACGGGAGAGTATCTAAGTTAAGTAACCATAATCTCTGCATGATAATCTTGGTAGTTATAACACAAGGACTCACCAGGCCTAGAGGGTCGTAAAGTTTTGCTATACTTGAAAGAGCTGACCTCTTTGTGGCATATTTTAATGTATCATCAATCCTAGTATGAAACATTAAATGATCCCCTTCACAATTCCAGTATAAACCAAGTGTTTTGGTTTGCCCTCCTTCTCCTAATGACACAATGGAAGTAGACGATCTTGACTTAATATGATTCATAACTTCCTTACTGTTTGAAGCCCATTTTTGAAGTTCGAAGCCGCCGCGCCGGAACTCATGATAGAAGAACCTCGTTACACAATTGTATAGCTTCGTCAACAGTTTCTACCCCAGTTAACATGTCGTCCATGTAGAAGTCTTTGTCTATGACTTTCGATGACCTTGGGAATGCATTTAGATTATCAAACGCAAGTTGCTGCACCTTACCGCTAAAAAGGGCGCTGATGAAGTTCCATATGACACAGATTTTAATTCAAAAGTTTTGGTTTCTTCACTAGGATAACTACGCCACAGAATACGCTGAAGACACCACTGCTTCTCTTTCACCAAAATCAGACGGTACATTTTCACTACGTCAGCACTAACAACCACATTATGATGCCTAAACCTTAAGACAATATAAATTAAGTCATCCTGTAAAACAAGGCCCACTAGCTGAAGGAAACTCTTTTTTGGTAACTTTATGAAATTTGGACTCAAGATGATGAAACTTTGAATATTTCCTCACTCTCCCTTTCCTCGGCTGACATAATCTGTTTTGTTGGTGAAATCTCCTCTATTTCCCAAAATTTAAAAAGCTGCTCCTGGATGCTTAAATTGGTAGTGACATAACACTGGAAATTTTGCACTGGTACACCTAACTCACACTTGCCACTTAAAACCCAACCAAATTGTGTTTTTTGTAGTGTAGGTAGATTTTTACCTAAACGAAACTGCCCTAGACACAAAAGGTAAAATTTCTGCAGGATAATCTCGAATATTTTGGAGAAGTTACATGGATATAGGACGATAATTCTCAATAACTATTGGATCGCCCTTCTTATGCATGGGACAGACTATTGCAACCTTCCAGGTTTCGGGAAACATGCCCAGTTCCAGGATCAGATTGAAGATATGACACAGGGGCTCGCACAAAACGATGGAACAGTCTCTAACAATGAAGTGGGATGCCGTCTAGGCCAGGGTGATCTTGTTTTAAAGTTATTTGCTTGCTACAACTATATCATCAGTAGTTATTGGCGGAACGTCGATGATATCGGAATACTGCATTAACGGATCAATATTTGCAGGCTGGTGGGAATCTTTGTACATACTTTGAAAATAGTTGGAAAAAGCCGAAACGACACATTGGGGTCCGTGGTAAGAGTGATTAGTGTATTTCATAGTGGCTGGAATGCGGGATTGAGCTATCTTGCTTTGAATAAAAGACCAGAAGTTTGATGGATCAGAAGTTATGCTTGTTTCGGCATGCCGGATATATTCCCTGTATCTTGTCGGAGCTCGATTTAATTAAGCTGCGCAAAGATTTGTATCTGGAGAGGTAAAATGTAGATTTATAAGTTTTAAAGTCACTATAGGCCTTTTCTTTTTTGAATACATTGTCAATGAGTTCCTTGGTAAACCATGGAGGCAAGCGCCTACGCCACGGAAGTGCACAGGTAGCGAATATGATATTTACAATCTCATAAAAACTCTGACATGAGTTACCGACATCTGTGCCATTGAGAACAGGCGACCAGTTAGTGTTCGACATTAGCTCATAACAGCTATGAAATTCACTTTTCTGAAATTATTAAAGTGTAGATCATCATTGTTTACAGGACAGTTGCCTATGTGAGGGAGGGTCGCTTGAAAATTGATCAGTAAGGATGGATGATACGGATCTTCATTAACAAGTGGTACGTCGTTTTTGTGCAGGAAAGTTTTAAAGTTAAGGAAAACTAGATCCCAACAACGGTTGCGTAGCTATATTGTTTGTGGCGGTGGCTAATGTTAGGCGTAATATTTTATTATATTGGCGAAGGTTAAGTATTTCACTGAATCCTGTCAAAAGTCTGTGTTTAGCATTGGGAGGAAGGTTTGTAGTGTAAGAAGGAATATTGAAGTATCCCAGAATTATTACATTGTTGCTCAACATTATATCTATTGATGAAAGAGCCTCTAGGAAAATTTCTACCTGGATATCGTTAATAGAAGGAGGTATGTAAAATAATTAATAGTTAGCTTACAACCTAAAATGTCACTGAGTCGTGCTCCTTCGCAAAAATTCGAAAGATCCAGCTGTTCGGAAGCAAATTTGTTGGAGAACGGTAGATCACATATCATTCGGGGGAGAGTTCAGAGTTCAAAATATCGGGTTGGAGCCCTGATTCTGTAATAGCAATGATATTGTAGGTACAAGGAGCAACGGCACTATAAAAATCGTTTGCTTTGCTACGGAGGCCGCGTACAATCTGGTAACAGCATGTGATGTCATTGGGAGAAGCACAGAAGGAACTACTACCAAAAGTCAATATTGTATAAAAGTAGGTAGCAGTTAGTGCATGGTGCATGCAAAAATAAAAGAATTAGGGATTAATAGTTTAGGTATCTCTCGTAGTATCTGTTTAGGAAATCTAATAATAACTAACGTGTACGTATTTGTTTATATTAATGTTTGCATGTCTTGTTTAAAATACTAGTATGATTTTTAACTAAGAAATACCGTTACAAAAATAACAGGACGATAAACAATATAAATTTTATCCACTTTCGATTATTAAGCTGAATTTGTAATTTTTTTATGGTAGTGACACACACACTAAAGGGAGATCCTATGGCGCTCGACGAGCGGTGTGTTTGCGAAGGTGTTGATTGACACGGTTCTTGAATCGTTGTAGGTTGTAATTAGGGGGAAACAGATGTCCTGGGAGTGAGTTCCACAGTGATGCAGTGCGCCAGACAAAGGAGTTCTTGTAAAGCGATGTTCTAGGTATTTCCAGTTGTACTCCGTACTGGTGCGTTCTTGCCGTCTGTCGAGACTGTCTGACAGGCGTTGCCAGGGGCGGCATGGGGCGGGCCAAATCCTGTGAATATCTGCCGTGAAAGTATCTGTAAAACAGAGACATCTTGGCCACAACTTTGCGGTGTTCCAGACTATCCAGATTCCGGGTCAACTCCGAGTCGCCGACAAGACGCACAGCTCTCTTCTGAATGGAATCCAGCAGCTTTGGTGCGGCACCCCAGATGTGTGAGCAATATTCTAAGCACCGTCTTATTTGCGCTTTGTAGAGCAAGAGCAACTGCTGCAGTGTATACAGTTTTTTGTTGCGAAATAGGACAACAAGCTTCTGGGAGGCTGATTTTGCGATGTTAGCAACGTGGCCATGCCAGGGCATATTGCTGTTGACCGAGACATCCAGCAGTCCGATTGACGAGGATGAAGGAATGGTCGATCCTGATGCCATAATGATGTCAGGGTCCGCCGTATTGGCCCTCTTGGTAAACGTGGCTGCTTGGGTCTTTGCTGCATTGAACTGGACCAAATTTATGTCGCCCCAAATTTGAACTTTCTCCAGGTCCTGATTAATTGCTGTAATCTGCTCCTGTCTGTGGTGCTAAGTCTCAGTCGCTGGTAAAGGTTTTTCTGATCTAAATAGGGAGACAAGCGTCCTGTCATCCGCAAAACTGTATACAGGATTTTTCGTTTCGGTCAGCAGGTCGTTAATATAGATGAGGAACATAGTTGGTGAAAGAATTGCGCCCAGATGCACGCCCGCGTAATTAAATTATTTAGGTATTATTAGGTAATATTTGGTATTATTTGGTATTATTAAGTATTATTTGGTATTTTTTGGTATTATTTGGTATTTTTTGGTATTATTTGGTATTTTTTGGTATTATTTGGTATTATTTGGCAATTTTTACGATATTTGGTATTTTTTTTATATAATATTGATATTTTCTGGTATTATTTGTCAAATATGGTATTTTAGTGTACAAATTCTAGTCAGCGGTTAACCCCTCGCTTTGAAGTGATGTGGTACAATACCAGTTTTGAAAATCAGGTTTATAATGTGCTTCACGGTCATGGTGTATGACCTTTATTAGTTTGCTGGATATTCCATCCATACCAGGGTCACTGTTTTGTTTTAAGGATGAAATATACTCAATAATTTCCGGTTCTGTTATAGGTTTTAAGTACATAGAAACGCTTGCGTTGTTGTTCAAGTTCAATTGATAAGGCCGAGATGGAGTTTTTATCTGTTTTTCTAGGTCCACGTCAACAGTAATGTAATAGTTGTTGCAATAGTCAACCATGTCTTTGTCATTGTCAAATTCTTCATTTTTATCATTTAACATTTTTCAATTTTTTGTTGTTTTGGTTTTGCTACCTGTTACATTATTTACTATTTGGTATATTTTTTTTATGTTATTATTGTTTTTTGTTATTTCTTTTCTATAGTAACCATACTTTACCCTTTTTATCAATTTATTTAAACTATTTCTATAGTTTTTATATTAGTGTTCTAAGTCGGGGTCATATTTTTTTTTATTAATTTCTTTTTTATTTTATCTCTTTGCTTTATAGAAGTAATAAGTCCATTGATTATCCATTCTTTACATTTTTTTTGGCCGAGTTTTGCTGGTTGTTTTTGAGTTATTAATATTGTTAAGTAGAATTGCCACGAATTTATCCTTAGACTATATAATAGTCTAAGAATTTATCAGTAGCAACATCTGGGTTCTTTGCTTGCAGGACCTCCGTCCAGTTAAATGATGTTAAGTTTTTTTTAGTAGGTTATAGTCGATTGTTTCTTTAGTTGTTTGATTAGTCTGTCTGTCCGTGATTTTGTTATTTTCTAAGTTAATTTTTATATTTAACATTATTGGGTAGTGATCGGTTATGTAAGTATTCAAGACAAATGATTCAAGACTAAGATGTTGCGCTTTGCTATTTATAAAAAAATGGTCAAGGCAAGAATTCGTATCATATCTTGTAGTTGTTTGTATGTATGGTACAAAGCCATATTTTCCTAGTAAACATAAATATTCATTAACGGTAGCATCATTTATTGCTTTAAGGTTTATATTAATGTCTCCTGTGAAATTTTCAATATTGTTATTTGTGTTATTTGGGCAATAGTCGAACAGGTCTTGAAATAAAAAGTTGTTATTAATTTGAGGAGATTTGTAAAGTGCTGAGATGCCATATGTCTGATCATAAAGCTTGAAGGTGATTCTGCTGATCGTCACTTTTGATTTTTTTAATTTGATATGGGCAAAATCAGGGTTTAAAGTAGATCTGATTAGAATGAGAATCCCGCCATTTCTGTTGAAATCACCATAGTTATAATAGGTACTATAATCTGTACCTAATGTTGAAAGGCTTGGGCGTGAATATTTGAAAGCATTCGGTTAGTACAAAAATATCACAGTATGTTAGTTCAGTATCAGCAGCAACAATTTATCAAAATTTTCACTAGCACACCTAATACTCAACTGAAGGATATAATACTTTATTATTTTAACTTATACTATTGTGTAACGTCTCTAACTCCATCAGCTGTCCAACTCATCCCTCCACTGTGTTTTCAAGTACATTTAGTATAATTCCTTGGTCTATTTGAATCAATATGAACCATAATCTATTTTACTTCTTAGACATCTTAAGTGGTATTGATATGTTGAACAATTGATATCGTTTGCCGCATGATTGACGTCATATTTAGTTCAGTAATTTTTGTTTGCTATTAGACAGTTTTTGCATTTCTTCACGTTTGCTTCACATTCCGCAGCATCATGTTCTTCACTGCAAAGTACACACACTGTGGAGTTATTGCAACTGGTGTTCTTATGGAAAAAACCTTGACAGGTGAAACACCTCTGTATGCTTAAGTCTTCGTATACTGGGTACCTCTGCCATCCTAGGTACACCTTCTTTTGGCCAATTGCTTTGTGGTATAGGCCTGATGAGCATTCCACGTATATTGTAAGATTATTTTTCTTTTTCAGGTGCTTTACGTATGTTAATATTAGTTTATCATTTGCAACTATCCACTTGTTTTGTTGTCTCAGATATTTTTCAATTTCGGATCTTGGTTTTGTTCACTATTCACTTCAGTAATTTTCAATTTTGTTGGTCTTTTTGCTATTGTTTCGATTAAGCGTTTGTCTGAAAGCTTGTTGATCGCAGCGATTTTTAGTTGGATTTTTGGTAGGACACTTGATTATAATATCACCATTTTTTGTACTTCTTATTCTCCTTTATTCCTTTTCTTGTATTATTTTTTCCGTGTTTTTAGCTTCTCGCTTGTTTTTTGTTTTTATAGTAATAGTTTGCTCTGTATTTGAAGGTGGCTTAGGTGCCAGGACATCTGCATAGGCTTTCGGATGGATGCCTACCCCCTGGCCTTCACATGATGCACCAGTGATTTCGCTTTAATTTGGGCAATATCTGCCCTAATATCCTGGAGTGTTTTTATAATGTATGGCATTCTAGCTATCAATGCCCTACAATCATTGCAGATGTATCACAATAAACGTTTTCTTAGAGGCTGACATCTTTCTTCGGTAGCTGATAAATTAAAACACTTGTTATGTATATTTCTTAGACACAAGTCACAGGAGTATGAGGCTTCATTTTCTATTTACACTTTATGCACTCCTCCACAGGTTCCCCCATTTGTCACTTTCCACTCTTCCACGCTTGCCAAACATAAAGAGCCCACGCGTGCGGTTGGTCCGTTCCCAACAAACGCATGCACCCATATGGAACGTCGTGCCGGACTGACACCACAGAAGGGTGCAGTGAGAGGATATCACTATTAGAAGTTCACCATTCACTATTACACAAGAACAGGTACTCGAAGACAATTAATAACCCGTCATTTTCCGATTTTCAGTACTTATAACAGAGCTAGCAAAAACACATGCCATTCGGACACGGACAAACTGCAACGATGCAAAAGAAACCATTGTCATTTTTATGGTCGAGATTAATCCTGTATTAGTTTTTTGCACCTACCTTCACAATTGAGCTTTCAACATCCACGTCTTGATCGTCGTACCAATCCTGAAGCCCTGCCGTCAAATAAGTCACACTCTCCGCTGCATAAAGCTCCATTGAAATCTATCAAAAAAAACACTCGTATAATGCCACATTATTACAAATGTTTATTTGCTTCAAATAAATTGGACAAGTTCATTGCAAAAGAAACAACCTTATACAAATCTAGGGGAAAACTCTATTAACAAAATGTTTAAAGTTGAAACGGGAAAAACGTACCTCTCCTAATCTAGACCTCATCGCATCAGTAGAAATCAGCTCAAAATCATTACGGGACTGTTCGACGAGTGACTTATAAAGGTTGTTAATCAAACGCTTTGAGATGGCGTTGCAAGCTGGCCCACAACTCAATCTAAAATCTTCTAATATGGCCTTCAAGACTTCATCACCTTTGTCCGCTCGACCTATCAGGTTCTCTATACCAAAAAATTTATATTAAATTGGTTCTAACTTATTTAGAGTATATTTAATCATACCAGCTGGAACCTGAACATTGTCAAAGGTAATTTCGGCCAGTTCCACACTAGCAGAATCCAGTTTCTTCCAGCTGACGCCAGACATGTTTTTATCCACCACGAATGCCGACATGCTAATGTCTGCATCAGTGCCCAGGATAACTTTCTCGGTAATAGCAAAGACCACAAAAAA
>MU186589.1:9435-47715 GCA_016904865.1 Pissodes strobi | reverse complement strand
TCTACACGAGTCCTTCCGCCTAACGAGCCATGGGCTTGCGCGCGCATCACAATGTTTACATTTGTTATTTGTATTTTTTTTTTCACTTCACGCATAGCCCTCCGCTCGCTTCGCTCGCTCCGGGGCGCAAGCAAACGGAACTGACCCAAACTAACCAAAGGCATTCCCAAAATCAAGAAAAAACATCAACCTTAAACATAACATAAAAAAGCATGGCCGCCGTATCCGAAACACAACTTCGAACCACTGAGCCACGAGGCCCACTGAGAGCAATTTCCTGGACTATCAGTATCAGTATCAGTATGGAAGGGGTGGCCCCTAGCGGGCCTTGCACTTAGGCCACCAGTTGGACCCGTTGTGCCCCCAGCCCGCATTAGAGAACCTCCAGGATGCCGGTCCTCCTTAAGAAAGCCCGCATCTGCTTCAGACTAACACGACGCACTGAATCTGGCTCGATCGACGTCACGCCAAAGATTCTGAATCTTGCCCACGCAAAGGCGGGGCATTCCGTAAGTAGATGGTATGGAGTCTCGTCGTCCTCCATGCACCATCTACACTCCGCCTCCTCTGCAATTCTCAGCAGGGTCAGGTGCCGTCTAAGCCTACAGTGCCCGGTGTAGAATCCTACCAGGGCCCTGCACTCCTTCCTAGGTAGACACAACAGCCCCTTGGCGAGACTCTTCGCAGGCCCATGTATCATGAGCCTCGTCTGTCTCATCCCCGGAGCCGTCCGCCATACCTCCTCCGCCCGACTCTCCATCCAGGTCTCCAAAGATCCTTCGCGGACACACTGGGCGATCCCCACACAGGGGTCAGACCCCAAGTATCCGCGTGCGAAGCCTTCTCTGGCTAAGGCGTCGGCTGTCTCATTTCCCGGTACACCCGAGTGTCCCGGTACCCAGACCAGCGTAACCTTTTTTCGCTTTGCAAGTTCAATCAGCCAGCTTCTACACTCCCTTACCAACAGAGAGCGCGTACGGACCGACTTCAGCGCCATGAGTGCGGCCTTGCTGTCAGAGCAGAAGAAAATCCTCCTGCCACCGACATTGAGCCTTAACGACTCCCAGACCCCCATCATGATCGCAAAAATTTCCGCTTGGAAAACCGTAGTGTGCTCGCCAAGTGAGGCGTATAATTCCCGCCCCAGAGCCTCACAGTACGCACCTGCTCCGGACAGTGTTCCCATTCTGGACCCGTCTGTGAACCAGACTAGCCCATCCCAGGTTCCCATCCTTCCCTCCGTCCAGTCCTCCTTTGTAGGCAAGAGGAAGTTTAGCCCCTCGGGGAAGCCTATCTCAGGAACCATCGCGTCACCTGGCATACCCAGGATGGCTAGGTCCTCAGACAGGCCTCGCCATAGACCACAATGGCCCCAGCAGGAGCCATTGTCCCTCCACATCCCCACGTCAGCCAATCTCATGGCCGCCCTGGCTGCCTCGTGCCTCACCCGGTCCGTCAACGAAGGCAACCCCACCAGCACCTCCAGGGCCCTTGTGGGTGCCGTCCTCATAGCCCCGGTGATGCAGAGGCATGCAAGTCGCTGTAATTTGTCCAGCACTAGTCTGGACGCCATTTTCATGGATCCTGGCCACCAAACAACCGATCCGTGCATGAGCATCGGAGCGATCATCGTCCTGTATATCCATAGCATAGTTTTCGGCCCAAGTCCCCAGGTTCCTCCCAGCGCCCTACGGCAAGCCCACAGGGCACTGAGCGCCGCCGCGGTCATGAGCCGAATGTGTTCCTGAAAGGTCAGTTTGGAGTCCAACCAGACACCCAGATACTTGACGCATTTCTTCGCCACAAGAGGGGTCCCTTCCAACGCGATATTGGGAGAGACCTCCAACTTCCTTTTTCTGGTAAAGATGACCATCTCTACCTTGCTGGGATTCGCTCTGAGTTCGTTATCCCTACACCACTGTGAGAACCTTGTCAGTGCTTCCTCCAGAAGCCTCTGCAATATTCTCACCTCGGTACCTGGTGCCATAATCACGACGTCGTCTGCATAGGCCTGTGCATAGACCCCATGCTCTACTCTCAGGATACGTAGGATCTCGTCCATCACTAGGCACCACAGGAGGGGGGACAGAACCCCCCCCCTTGAGGACATCCCCGCGATGACTCAACCCTAACCACCTCATCTTCCAGCCTAGCCTCGACCCTCCGCCCAGTGAGCATGGAGCGGATCCAGCTCGTTATGACCGGACTCACTCCCGTTCGCTCCACCGATCGGCAGATCGAGCCCACGGCTGTGTTATTGAAGGCTCCTTCAATATCCGCAAACACGCACACCGATAGCCGTCCGCCTCCCAGCCCCTCCTCCAGCCTGGATACCAGGTGGTGAAGAGCCGAGTCCACCGACCTGCCCGTTCGATATGCGTGCTGTTCCGGACTCAGAGGGGCTCTTAGAGCCACCCACTCCCTAAGGTATCGGTCCACCAGCCTCTCTAGTGTCTTCATCAAGAAGCTGGTGAGACAAATAGGTCGATACGATTTCGTATCGGTATAGTCGTTCCTTCCCGCTTTGGGAATGAACACCACTCTGCTGTGCCTCCAGGGCTCCGGCACGTACCCGTGTGCGATAGAAGCCCTGAAAAGGTCCATTAGCTAAGAAGTCCTCCGTGACGCTGCAACAGCGCTGGAAAGACCCCATCCTCACCTGCCGCCTTAAACGGGGCGAAGGTCTCGATCGCCCACCTTAGCCTATTGTAGGTGACCATCTTTTTGGCAGTGCCATAGTCAGCTCTAATGCTGAACCCGGCCCCGCCATCACCTCCCCGGCCCATGGCTGTTGAGCCTGGGAAGTGTGTGGTCAGTAGCTGGTGCAGAGTATCCGCCGGTGACGACGTATAGCCTCCACCTGGCTTACGGACACTGCCCAATTTGACGAGTGGATTCCTTGACAGCACCTTGCAGAGCCTAGCAGCGGCCGGGGCTTGGGATACCCCTCCACAGTAGGCCCTCCAGGCACTCCTTCGCGATCCTCTCAGCTCTCTTTTGTACTGTCCCCGGGCCTCTTTATATAGGTCCCAGTCAGTATCCACCCCGCTGTGTCTAGCCCTATTAAAGAGCCTCCTCAGCTGTGTCCTAAGGTTCTCCAGAGTGGAATTCCACCAAGGAGTTTTCCCTTTACTGTGCCGCTTAGTCACGGGGCAGCTGCTTGCGAAAGCCCCGGCCATCGATGACTGGACTATAAAGACATCTACATATTTGTCAGAAATGTGTTTACGCAAACTCAACACTCGTCAGGCGGAAGGACTCGTGTAGATGCTTAAGAATAAAATATATGCCTAATATGATCATCACGTCAACAGAGCCGACAACGCGAGATCTGCGACTGCGATCAGAGTTCACGCAAATGTAGGGATGTTCCATACTATCGATTCATATCATCATTTAGATAAAAATGTACAGTACTAATATTGAGATTGCTTTATTTCGGTGAACATATTTTAGTTAACATGGATTTTGTGGAACTTTTGATCATTATAGTAATCCCGGACGCTTCTATAAATTTTCCCGGACTTCCCCCGGACGCTCAAACAAAGAGGACAGTATCCGGGGAAAAGAGGACGAGTGGCAACCCATGTAGATGAGTTGTGAGTTCAGTCTTGCCAGGGTTTAAATAATATTACACAAGATATTTTCTAAAGGTGGCCATGTATTTTCACTAAAGTTCGCCAGATAAGATTTTTTTTTAAATCAACATTTTCTTATTTCAAATATAAATATAATAATCACGAGCTAAGAAATGCAAACCACGAAAAATATGGCATTACATAATAATTGAAAGTTTAAAATACCAATACCATTACCAAAAGCTTCCGTTCTAAATTGAATGAACGAACTCAGACGTAGTTGGTACGCTAAACACAGCTTCAGATCGCATTTGATCAAGTGTTCTACTGTCATTACAAATTAATATTTTTGTATTGACATGTGGTCTTCTGTGATTGACAAGCAGCATTTACGTATTACGTATATGACAAGCAGTTTTGCATTTTGTTTCTACATCTACAAAAATAATTGTTCAGTTTAGAGAATTTCTAAGATTTTCATGTATTTTTTTATGTTTTACCCAATTCTCTAGATGAAATTGACTTTTCCTAATATTGACGGGCTCATATATATTGCTATTATGACTGCCTGAATAGTCAAGTGCTTGAGTATCGATATTAACCAAAAAGTATCGATATATAATTGATGATGAAGGAAAGTTGTAGAAGGTAAAAAAACACGCGCTGTTTACCAAATGTGTTGCAATTGTAGTACCTAAATTGCTAACGCTGTTTTCAGCTTTAAAGAAACTGTACTTATTGTATCTTTCAGTACTTCTCCAAACGATTTTTTAGGACAAAGCTTGAACGCAGCCTCAACCGGAAAGCCTTTAGAATATGGAGGCTTGGAAGGTTACGACAAAGCGGCCGCGTTAGGAGCCTTCAAGGCCCTGGAAACTTTTATAAGTAATGGAGAGGTTATGCTGAAAACTGGATGCATTAAGACTGGCTTAAAAAATAAACGGTTCATAATTCAGGTGAGGATTGACGTCAAGGTTTAACTAAACTACCAAGCACCATGAGTCATCATATTTAAGCAAACCTTGGTTTTTTTCTCTATACATCTCAACCTGTACGTTTGGATATCATGTCTAGGAGCGCATAATTTCATTCTTAAGAATCCTAACGAGCTCTGCCGCCTGACGAGTTCTAGGCAGCGCGCATCACAATGCTTACGTTTACATTTGTATTTGTTTTTTCACTTCATGCAATGTCATCCGCTCGCCTTGGTCGCTCTGGAGCGCAGCCAAACAAAACTAACCCAAACTAACCCAAGGCATGCCCAAAATATTTAGAGCTAGACCTAGCATGGCAATTAACGAGCCTTCAGTTTACCGATGTCTTTGCGGTGCAATGAATTATCTGGAAATGCTTTAGTGGTTCAGTGGTTAGATGCTGGGCCTGTGATACCGCGACGCGGGGTTCAATTCCTATTGGTTTTCTAAAGGTTATGTTTGTAAAAATATTTTTTCTTCATTTTGGGCATGCCATGGGTTAGTTTTGGTTAGTTCCTGTTGTTTGAGCTCCGGTAGCGAGCGAAGCGAGCGGAGGATCATGCCATAAATGAAATAATACATTGGGCTCATTAGGTGTCGTGCTATGGCTAGCTCCAAGTGCCCAAAATCAAGAAAAGAAACGTTTTACAAACATAACCTTAAAAAAATTAAAAAAATTCGACTTCCGATTCGTCTTCAGTCGAGTGTGCACGTATCGGGTATCGGCCATTTTGTTCCAGCTTCATATACATATATGGTAGTTTGGGGGCACATGGGGCTTTCAGGGACTGTGTAGATTCCCCGAATAAGATTCGGACGTCCAGCTGGGGGTTAGAGTCCCGTGCATGTACAAGATTTAAATGTGTGTGAATGTCCAGCCGGTAGTGTTCGAACCTTAAAACAAGCCGTGCATGTACAAGTCGGGGCTCCAGGAGTACATACTCGACATACTGGAAGCCCCAAAAATAGTATCTCTATCAACCAAGGTGTAACCAATGTAGAAGGGTCGCTCTACCTCTTGCTAAGCCTGGATAGGGGTCTTTTCTGGCTGAATTTTCGAAAGAAAAAGGCCAACAGAGAGTTTACTACTACTATAACCTTAAAAAAGCATGTTTTTCCATTGGAATCGAGCCCGGGCTGCCGTATTAGAAACACAGCATCTAACCACTGAGCCACGAAGCCAACTGAAAGCAATCCCCTGGATCATAAAGGCATCTATTTGTCAACAATGTGTTTATGTAAACATTGTGATACGCGCGCAGCCCGGGACTCGTCAGGCGGTAGGACTCGTTATGATTCTTAAGACTATATATAGACACACAATGCTATCCCAGCTAATATCATACCCTCATTAACATAATCCATTGTATTAACAAAAATTTACTTTAAATTCAGTTTATAAACAAACCTTAAATTTATAACCTAACTAACGTAAAAGTCGTAAGACGTAAGCCGTAGTTTTAAATCTATGAATCATTTGTTCATTATTGCTTGCATCTTACGTCTTTAACGGCTACGATTAAAAGTGGGGTTAAAATTCCCGAAGAAAGTATGACGTCACGAAAGTATTTTTTTAAGAAGTGCACCGGTATGTTCATTTTTATGTCTAGGTTTGTTTGTCTATTTTTTTATCGATTTCTTTGTTAATGATACAAATTTTTGTCAGTGCCATAATATCAAGCCACTTCTTTAATCATTAATTGGATTACTTGTAATTAGTAATTTGAATCTACAAATAATGAAAAAAGTGAAAACAAACACAAAATTTAACATGACAATTGTGACATTTTAATTGACATGTAACAGAGCTTGTGACGGGCTAATTGTAGACAGGGATTTCAGCATATGACGTCATAAAAAACGAGGCTTTATCAGAGAGGAAACAATTAAAAGGAGAGGCGACAGCCTGTCAATCGATACTTTTCTCCCGATACTTAAGGTATGTTCCAACTGACCATCAAAACCGTATATGGAACGGTAATTATTTCCAGTAGCATAATTCGTTTGTCAACATGACAGGATATTTATCGCCTTCAAAAGCGAAATTGACAACTAGAAATGACGGTCCCTCATACGGTTGTCTAGTCGGTTGGAACAAACCTTTAATGGTATAGTTGTCACCGAAGCAGAGTCAAGGTCACCAAAAACAGGTACACCAACATCAAAGGTGCCAACGCTTATTGTCGCCTCTCTTTAGTAAAGCGGCTAATTAAAGCTCCCGATCCAAGAATGTTGTCAAACTTATGTATTCGCGCCATGTCTTCGTGATGCAATCAGTTTGCGGCTAGAGCCCTCGTGCGGTCTAGACGGTTGGGTCTCAATCCGGCGGCCCGGGTTCAAATCCCGTTGCTTTTATTTTTTTTAATTCTAAACAGTTTTTTTTTCTTGATTTTGGGTTAGCCTTGGGTTAGCTTTGGTTAGTTTGGGTTTCACTTTTGGTTAGTTTCCTTTTCTTGAGCCCCCGTAGCGAGCGAAGCGAGCGGAGGGCCATGCGAAAAGTGAAATATGACATCTCAAATGTAAACATTCTTGGATCCTGGGGCTACAATTAGCCGCCTCTCTCTTTAGTTGTTTCATCTCTGGCTTTATTCGAGGCGTTCATTTTAAATGCCAAGTGACAGTTGACGCTGCCGGCTGCTGTCAGTGCCTGGTCATTTGTCGTATATAAAGAGGAAATTCAAATTTAAATAGGCAAATTGAGATGTGTTATACATATATTTAATATATGATGTTATATGCATCTGAGACCACAATGCGTTATGTATAATTTAATTTAATTTTCTTCAGGGTTTGGGAAAAGTGGGCAAACCTTTAGGATTAATGTTGGCTGAACATGGTGCCCTATGTATCGGCGTTAAAGAAAAAGACTCCTATTTGTATGACCCTAAAGGAATAGACCTGGACGTAAGTAAGAAAACACATAACGAATTTACATATTTCCTCAGTCACAGACTGGCAACGCTGTCTGCTCGTTTGAGAGTAGAATATCAGTTTGGTAGTATTTTTTACGTTTTTATTATTCGGTTAATTTGGGGATTGCTAATTAGCAAACCCTCGTGACAAACAGTGGCGGATTTACCCTAAGGCCCGGTAGGCCCGGGCCTAGGGCGGCCAGATTTTAAGTTGGCAATAAAGTAATTTCATTATGTAGTCTATATAGTTGATGCTGAGAAAGGGGCGGCTGATAGCTTGGGGCCTAGGGCGGCCGAGACTGCAAATCCGCCACTGGTGACAAATGGCGTCACGTCTTGCTTGAGATGGCAAAAAAATAGGGAAAAATACATCCCGCATAAAAAGTGATATTGAGACCATGTGCGCCTTTACCAAGTATGAATTAATGATGATTTACTTATGTCTGAATTTTATACCAATTTAGGAGAAACTGATTAAGCTAACTCGCAATAAGCTGTAATGATTGAGAATAAAATCATAAGCATTACCGTTTGGCAACACTGCCTGATTCTAGGACGCCATCGTTCCTCGGCATTGTTGCCGATGTTGCCATTTAATCGGCGCCGTAAATGTAAGGAAATTAACTGAAATATTAGTCTGAATCGTTTATTTTTTCAGGCCCTTTATAAATACAGAGATGAACACGGTACGATCGAGAATTTCGGATTATCCAAAACCGAATATCCGGACTCTATTTTTACAGAGGAATGCGACATTCTTATACTGGCGGCTTGTCAAAAAAGCTTAGCCTGCTACGTGGCTAGAGATGTCAAGGCCAGAGTGATCTTAGAAGCTGCAGGTATTAATATTTTTATTAATTAATTGTAACCTAACAGTGTTGCCGAACTTTTAATTTGTTCTGCTTTAATTGTATGTTGTCATTAGACGGTCCAGTGACTCCCACGGCTCACAAAATCCTAACGACGAAATCGAAGCTGGTTATTCCGGATATTTACGCTTGCGCTGGTGCCAATGTGGTCTCGTATTTCGAATATCTCAGGAACGTGCAGCAAATCGGTTTACCTTCGGAAAATCTGTTGAGGTCAGTACAAGTCCTGTGCCCTTAGCAGGTAGTTTTGCTTGATTTAATTATTTAAATTGTTAGAGGTAGAATGAAACAAGCAAATAAAGCAGCATTGCCATATTTCTATCAATTTATGAGTTTCAGCTATCAAGCTTTAATTTTGAAATATCATAGGGATTGGTTGCATTTAGAATAATAGGCTGAGCTAAGATAATGAAAAATATACAGGATTTCCATGAGAAAATCAAAACTTGATGCTTAAAATATGGCAACGATACTATATTATTAAGGTTGTTATAATTTTGAATTTATTAATACTCGCGTTAAACGAAATAACACAAAAAATACATTTTAGGTTTAGTACAGAAATTTATTCGAACGTTTACAAGAATATGGCTCAAGGTCAGAAACAAGTCGTCGGTGGATCTCAGACTCCATTTAACGTTTTTGCACCTTTAGACAGCCATTTCACCAAGAACTGCGTCGAATGCGTATATTCAGAAGTGGGACAGGTGAAACTATTATTTTTGAAAATTTAATTTTGTTTTACCATGGAGTCTAGAAAAGTACAATTACAGCTTAATTTGATATTTTGTATATATATTTTCAGGAAATCCTGAAAAACCTTGAATTGTTCAAGTTGGGAGTAGACGTGAGAACGGCAGCGTATGCAGTGGCGATCAAAAATATATTTAAGGCTATTTTTGAGCAAAAGAACCTTACCTGATACTCAATTATAAGGAATATTTAAATAACAATTTTTTCATTATTTATTGTTGAACACATTTATTATTGTCATAATCGAATATTTTACACGCGATACTGGCATCTGAACAGATAGACGAAGCTACTTCCTAAAAATACAACTAGTCTACAATATACATTAGCAAATAAGTGTTTTTGTAACATTTAAATAATATCCTATTTACATTAGTATATTTAGTACACTATTTTGAGGTTGTACTTAAATATAAGCAGGCTATTAGGTAAAGGCAGAGGCCCATAATATTATCTACAATAACTTACTACAAGTGGGCATATTTCGTTAATTCCCGATAAGTTCAAACGAAGGCGTTAATTAAAAAACAATTATTTTACTTTTGTAACGTAAAAATCGAAACGGAGCATGGTGGACACCAGGACACCATTCCTATAACATCCATCACTTGAAACTTCAAATACATTTCGAACTGGCTATACGGTTTATTAACATAGAAGAGATCTAAATAGAATATATTACACCAATCGAGTGTTATTGTATCCTTGAAACGAAATATACCTCAACAATCATTTGTTATGCACTTATTTCCTTACTGGAGGCAGATACTCTCTCGTCGGTTGCCCCGCGGGCCTCTGCGGACTTGGGTATCCTCCTGAAGGTTGTTGTCCGCTTGGATAACCTCCGCTAGGTTGCTGACTAGCTGGAAAACCACCCGAAGGCTTTTGACCATTTGGATAACCTCCGCCAGGTTGCGGGCTACCTGGAAAACTTCCAGAAGGCTGCTGTCCATTAGGATATCCCCCACTCGGAGTCTGTGTACTTGGGAAACCACCAGAAGGCTTCTGTCCATTCGGGTAACCACCGCTTGGTTGCTGGCTACTTGGGAAACCAATAGAAGGCCTCTGTTCATTCGGGTAACCACCGCTTGGTTGCTGGCTACTTGGGAAACCACCAGAAGGCCTCTGTCCATTTGGATAACCACCGCTAGGCCGCTGGCTACTTGGGAAACCACCGGAAGGCTTCTGTCCATTTGGATAATCTCCACCGGGCTGTTGTCCATTTGGATACTCTCCACTGGGTCGTTGAGCATTACCACCACCAGTTGGATATCCTACGCCAGGCCTCTGGCTCGGTTGTTGCTTTGGCGGCAAATATCCAGGTCCTTGTGTTGGTTGACTCGAGCCGGGAAATCCTCCAGAAGGCTTGAACGGACCTTGGGTGGGAGCTCCAGGTGCTTGGGCGCCACCTGGTCCGAACGTCGGACCTTCAGGCCGGCCCGAAGGGTAACCTTGTTCGCCTGACGGCTGGTAACTGGGTGCTTGAGGTGACGTGGACGGTCTTTGAGGACGTTGCGTTTGCGATCCTGGGAATTGCGATGGGCCAGCAGACGGATAGCCTGTAAAAGAATAACACTCTCATATATCCCGTAATAGTATATTACTTTGTGATCTAAAACATACCTCCAATTCCATTTCCACCTTGCGGCTTGCTAGGTCCACCTGACGAAGGGTATCCGTTGCTTCCTGGTGCACTCGGTCCTCCATTTCCAGGTCTAGTTGGTCCACTACCCGACTGATATCCTTCGCCATTTGAACTAGGCCTTTGCGATGGTCCACCAGGTCCGCTTGGTTGATACCCTCCTTGACTAGACGGGAATCCTGGGCGTTGGGGTCTCTCTGATGGATAGCCTCCTACAGAACCTTCCAATATTAATAGAAAAATACAAATTTGATTAATTTTAAAACATTAATCACAGTTTTACTAAATATTATGACTTCCAAACTACAATCACCTGCACCGCTTTCAGGCTGAAATCCTCCAGGTCCAGCAGGACCGGGCGGTCCGGAGGGACCACCGGACGGATAGCCTCCGTCTTGGGATCCCGGAAATGATGCTCCGCTTCCACCGAAACCAGGTCCGGCTGGGATGGCCCCCGTTTGTTGCTGCGCCCCCGTTATGGAGTAGTCGTAGATGTTGGCGTTCACCTCGTATAAAGACGGGGCCGAGCTACAATCGAACTGGTTCCACCAGACGCAGACGAGATGCTCTTGATGGAAGATGGTGCCGTTAGGGCAAAGAAAGTCGTACGTTTTGTTGTTGGCGCAGATATGGAACACTTGACATCTGAAACGAAGAAGTGAAGAGCTTCCAGGTCGACAATTAAATAAAGCGAATTTTGTTACCTTGTGTCTACATCGGCATAATATCCGGGATACTGTTGCTGCTCGCATTTAAAGGAAGTTTCGGGAACGTAAGATAAAATAGGATAGTCAACGTCAGGTTCTCCAGGAATTGCTGAATAATCTCCTTGTTCTGTCTCCGACAGTCCAAAGCCTCCATCGCCACTTTGCTGATCTCCTAGGGGAGAAAAATATTATACCTACATGCTGTTTCAGAAATAATTTTGGGGCAATATTCGAAATCTTTACCAGGAAATTGTCCAGGGCCTGTAGGCCCAGCACCGGGTCCAAATCCACCTTGAGTTCCATCGGATTTGTCGCCTTGGCCTCCACCAGGCCTTTGCGGCTCTTGAGATCCTGGATAACCGTTTTGGGCTCCGCCTGGATAGCTACCTGCCTGTCCAGATTCAGGGTAGCCCCCTATGGATCCTGGATAACTACCTTGTTCGCCCGGAGACCCTCCTTGTGGCCTTTGCTCAGGGCTGGAAGGATATCCTCCTTGCGCTACAGATGAGCCAGGTTGAAATCCGGGTCCAGAAGGTCTTCCTGCAGAAGGATATCCTGTAGGGCCTGCAGGAGATGTAGGATATTGACCGGTTCCACTAGGGCCTGCAAGTCACAGTTATTAGTTCGGAGAATTGTTGTTGAAAGTTTACTTACCTCCAGAGGGGTAACTTTCTTGGCCGGATGGTCCAGGTGTGAATCCAGGCTTTTGACCAGTCGATGGGAATGTCGTACCTACACCTGCAGAAAATAATATACGATTTTTATCGGAAGAAGTTGAAAATATAAAAAAATATATTTGCCACTTATCTATGGATACCTTGAGTTCCTCCAGGTCTCGATCCTCCTGGAAAACCCCCTGATGGACCATTGCTAGGTCCTTGTGGAAAGGCTGGTCCGCTTGGTCTACCTGCTGCTGGGTATCCTAAAATTCAATTACTTTATACTGAACAGAGCAAACTTTCTTATTTTTAGGCCACGTTCAAAGTAAATATTTTTTTGCATATATGATTAATTTTCTAGTTACAAATCTACCTGTGGGTTGGGCACCAGGCCCTTGCGGATATGCACCGGGTCTTCCCGACGTTCCAGGGTATCCTCCAGTCTGTTGAGTGCCGTCTGATGGGTACCCACCGTTTGGAGAGGGCGTCGTAGTAAAACCACCACCGGGTCGTGGAAAACCACTCGGAGCGCTAGGGTAACCTGGAGAAGAACCTCCAGGTGTTTGCGACTGAGGGTATCCTCCTTGTCCTTGTTGCTGCGTCGAACCTCCGTTAAAGGGCGTTTGTGGAGTTGGATAATTGTAACCTTGTTGCCCCTTTACGTGAAGAGAAAAATAAAAGTATTTTACGTATTTTGTAATTTATTTAATAAATTCTTAGTTAGACACTTACCAAAGCGGTTGATGAGAGTAGAAGTAAAACTGAAACATAAAGAAATAGTCATAAAATGAGAAATTATTATTAATGGAAGTAATAGTTGAAACAATTAGAAAAGTGTTGGAAGCTTTTGGAATTTTTTTTTTGATTTTTTTGATATTTCCCGATATTATGCGGACTCTTCTTTTAAAGGAAGAAATATTGAAACCTTCATATTTTCTACATAGAAATCGACGTTTTTACATCTTTCCAACATGGTCAAAACAAAGAAATAGCTCAGTCTTATTCGGTACCCAGAAAAAGTGTGCTGAACGCGCCAAAAGAAGTTTTCAAGTCTAAATGAAGAAATACATAAAATTTTGCGCACTCTTGGGAATAATGGGCTATTTTTTAAAATTTTACGTCAACAATCATCAGGGTCGAGCAATATCATACATATCCTTTCCAAAATAACCTCGTAAAAGACCAAGTAAATAAACCGGCATGGGAAAATGCATTAATGAAGCGCATCGACAAATCCGAGTCAAAACATTGCAGTCATTCATTGTTGGAATAAAGAAATAATAATAAAAACATGTGGGTTATTGTTTGAATATCATTAATTCGACATAATACAATTTTTCGCTTAGATGGCGCATACCGTTCGCTTTTTATGCCATTTGACGATGTGCCAATTCACACAGGCATACATTATGTGTAACCAGGTATTTTCAGTTTATTTAAAAGCAATTTTTCATTCAATTGTGCTTTGAAGATTTTGTAAGAATCTGAATAAATTAACATTGGCCGGTTGCCATTAAGTCGACCACAATCTCTTTTCCGGATGAAGTTATAATATCGAAAATTCTTTTACATATCTAACCGTAGGTATTTACCCACCAGGTAGTTTAGATTCGTAGGGGTTAGTCGGTGAAATTTGTTGTAAATCGAAAACCCTTGGATCGCAATAACTCATAGTTAGGTTCGGGTTAGTCGATGGAAGATGCTGAAGTGTAATATATCAAAACATATACAGGTATTGACAAAACTCAATCCCTCTATCTTAGACACGCTGTACAGGGTTTTTCTTCATATTTAGACTCCTATAATTATACGGTCTATTTAAAAGAAAAACTAGATAAATGGCATAAATATTTATCCACACACAAGGTAGATAAGTCAAAAGTATGAGCCATACCAACATTTCCTTAGGCTCGTTCAACACACTTTTTCCTGGGGAGCGAATAAGACTGAGCCGTCACGCTCGGATGTGTGACGCTCATTCGGATAAAGCCGGCGTCGACTTCAGACAAGCGAGAGAGACACCTTTTGATGGTCTTCCGAATTCTATTGAAAGTGGCGACAATCGAAAATGGCGAGCATTTTTTTGGGCGTGTATATTTTTGAGAAAGGGATCACTTTGAGTCGATCTAGTGCCGAAAAAGTCGCGGGGATGGAAAAAATGTCAGGAAAATAGATTTTTCAAAAAAAAAACTTAAAATCATCGATTTCCAGCGCAAAAATATGAAAGATTTATTTTTTTTTTCTCGAAAAGCATGCTTTTTTCCCTCGGGGGAACCTGTATCGCCTAGAGGGCGCGTCCTCAGGTGGCAGATCGAGGAATGCTTCTCAGCCTCTCAGATATGAGTGGTAGGAGGGAAATGAAATACCTCTCGCGGACCAACAGGTACAGTAGCTTCTGACCCAGAATGGGCGGCTGAAATTCCAAACTCACCAAGACGTCTAGCCAACGTGGTGCTTTACGGCTAAATACCCCCTATAAATCTGCCAGATGTAAAAACTACCCCAGACGAGTAGAAAAGTACTTTCAAAATCTCGCACTGATAACAAGTCAGTCTGCCCCAAGGATTCTGGGGGGAGGGGGGCAATATGGCAATGAGTACCAAACATACCAACAACAAAATACAACAGATGAAAGATTAATGGAACTAGAAGGCGAGTTGGAGCACATAAAATGGGACGTTGTCGGACTAAGTAAAGTAAAAACGAGAGGCGAACAAGACAAAGACCGTAAATCTGGGCACATATTCTATAACGTGGGTGAAGAAGCTCCTTGGGAGGAATAAGTTTAAGAGATCCAAAAACTCTACATCTGAAGGAGAATTAAGAGAAATAAATAAGCAAATTTTAAAAGGCATCCCACGCGACGTAAGTGCTTTTAGACACAACCAAATCAAAGATACCATAGAGAGAACAACAAGGGTATGAAAGTTCTACATAGAAAGCTTGCCAATTGAAAAAGACAAATAATAAAACTTAAAAATGCACAGGGGCACACATCGACAAACAGGAAAGATATTCTAAATATAGTAGAAGGGTTTTATGGAATGTTATATAAAGGCCAAAGTGATGTAAATCTACATCCAGAATCTGACATACTAACCCGTAAAAAAGGTGTGGTTAACCAAAACTCGCTGGATGAGATGAAACTAGCCCTGAAAAAGATGAAATAACAAAAATCGCCCGGAGAAGACTGCGTGGTTTCCGACGCGATAAAGATTGGTGGTCCTTGCTTGCTCCAAAAAATCAAATCTCTCTTCAACCTCTTCAATAGTACGATACCAGAAAAGTGGCACAACACCATCGTAATACTGATCCACAAGAAAGGAAACATCTCGAACCTAGACAATTACAGGCCGATAAGTCTACTTAGCCACCTCCACAAGTTATTTACTAGAATAATTACCACACGACTTGAAAAGAAGTTGGACTTTAGCTAGCCAGTAGAACAAACCGGTTTTCTAAGTGGGTTTGGAACCAATGATCATCTCCAAAGCGTCAAAACAGTGATTGAAAAGACCATCGAATATGGCAGACTTCTTGTCCTTGCTTTTGTAGACTTCCATAAAGCCTTCGATACTGTGGAGCTGGACGCAGTGTTGCAGTCCCTAGAAGCATGCCCTGTCGACTATCACTACACCAAAATAATTTACAATATATATAAAAATGCCTCTCTTATGGTAAAACTACATGAAAACACGAATCCTATAAAAATTGGGAAAGGAGTACGCCAGGGAGATACGATGTCTCCAAAACTGTTAATCACCGTCCTAGGATATGTGCCCAAAAAGCTAGATTGGGACCAAAATGGTATAAAAATAGACCGCCAAAGTCTGTCAAACTTAAGGTTTGCAGACGACATTGTCTTACTAGCTGACAACTTGGAAGATATTAGAGTAATGCTACAGGAACTTCAGGAGGTCTATGCAACAGTAGGTCTAAAAATGAACATCGGAAAAACAAAATTTATGACAAACCTCGTCCCTAGCAACAACCTACTTAGAGGTTAGTAGAAAAATACACATATTTAGGCCACGAGATAAGCATATCCAAAGCCAACCAAACATGCGAGATAAACAGAAGAGTTATACTCTCCTGGGCGGCTTACGGCAAACTTAGAGACGTTTTCAAAAGTGACCTTCCAATATGCTTGAAAAGAAAAAAATTTCAACCAATGTGTTCTACCGGTTATGACCTATACGGCGCCGAAACACTAACCTTTCCTCACCAACGCTTCGCTTCTACTAAGAAACTAAAAGTAGCACAGCGCAAAATGGAGAGATCGATGCTTGATGTTTCGTTACGTGACCACGCAGAAGAACAGGCGTGACTGATGTGGTCTAGGGGTGTGCGATTTAAATCGATTTTTCAAAAGATCGATTTTTTTAGATACGATTTCCGATTTTTTAGATCGATTTTCACACATTCAATTTTTTGAAGAATCGATTTTCTTAGAACCAGATCGATTCTACGATCTTAATTTTCATGTCATTAAGATCATCAAACATCAGACAAATTTATGACGTCCACATTTTATTTTCTCAATAAAATAAGCCTCCTGCAGCATTGCAACTATGTTAATATCCTTGTTTTTTTTACAGTCAGTCTGGTACAGATAACATATAAATAAATATGTACTGCTAAAGCCACAGCCCCGAATAGAAAATCGCTGCTGAATGCATCCATTAGCGGCTAGTTTTCAAGATGCATTCCGTTTACTATTACGTCGAAACAACTGAGCGGGACTTAAAGCGTATGTTTGCATGCCTAATGGTCCAGTGGTTAGATGGTATGTCTGTGATACGGCATCCCGGGTTTAATTCCCAGTAGTGGCGAGGCGTGTTTTTTTTTTTATTTTTTTTTGAGGTTATGTTTGTAAAATGTTGCATTTTCTTCATTTTGTGCATTTTGGGTTTTTGTTGGTTGCGTTCCCGTAGCCAGCGAAGCAAGCTGAGAGCCATGCGTGAAGTGAAAATTAGACATTCTAAAATAGTAAACAAAGGCTCCAAAACCCGCCCAATTGTTTCGATCAATAGTAAACGGAATGCATCTTGGGAGCTATCCTCTCCTAAGCCCCCCCGCGGAACTAATCAAGGACACACGATGGAGCCTATCAATCGTGTGTCTTTAGTTAGTTCGAACGATATTCTTTGGCCCCGTAAACGTCAAATTTCAAAGATATAAATATACACATGACGAGATAAATGTCAATTTCTATTCCTTACCCTTTAAGTCTGTCGTTGGCAGTATTAGTTTATCTTTTTTTGAAAGACAAACAAGTTGCGACATATTTTGTTTCTCCTAATTTAATAAAATTGCCTTCTTTTAAAATTGTTTATGTATGATTTGTTTGCGTTTGTTGAAAAAAACGAGAAACCGAAATTATAGGTTAAGTTTTTCTGATATTTGAATTTTTTTACACATTGTTTACATTTTCTAAAATTTTTACGCCTGTTTACGTTTTTTCCACATTTTTTTACACGTAAACCTCCATTCCTGTGATCTATACATAAATAAATAAAAAAAGATCGATTTTTTAAAATATCGATTATCTGCCTTCGATATTTTTATGAATCGATTCTGTGACATCCGATTCGAATCGATTCAAAATATCGATCTCTTGGAGAGAATCGAACACCCCTAATTGTGGTCGTACATGTATGTAGCAAAACTCAAATGGAAGTGGGCGGGACATGTGGCTCGCATGCATTCGTAGCGCTCAAGACAGAAAAGAATGGACTGAACTAGGGGAGGCCTATATTCAGCAGTGGACGCAGAGGGCTGATTAATGATGATGATGATGATGCTTTGTTTTAGGAAAGCCTGAAAACTCATTGAATACCGGTTTGAGGCCGGAAAATATGGCCAAATTTTAATGAGTAGAGGCAGTTTCTGGTGGATTTTATGGCGAATTTCGAGGCAAAATGCCTATAATTGTGTGGTATTAAGTACAGTTGTTGGCCTGAAATCTTATTCAAAACATTTTGAAGATGGAAAAATGAGCAAGGAAGGGGGTATTTGGATATTTTTCATGCGACAAGAAACGCCGATGTTGGGGCAAGTCATTTCAAAACACGGAACACAAAAAGTACTTATATATCATAATGCCATTTTTTTTAATAATAATAAATTGTCTTTGCGTTTGAAATTATTTATTTCAGAAACGGAGCGTAATATTCTCTTCCCCCCCCCCCCACCTCATTGCTTAGTTAGGTTTCAGTCATTTTAGTGATTTTTATTTTATTATTAGGTTTAGTAATTTTTCCTCTCGATAATCCAATGAATAAAAAGACACTTTTATTCATTGCGATAACCCAATAAAATAAACTCAATACCAGTGTCGCAAACCTAAGGTAACAAATTTCTATTTAAAATTTAAGACGAGAAAAACACTTTAGCATAAGTATGGTTTGGCTTGGCGAATATTTGTTATTATATTTTATATTTCTGTTTAAAAGTATTTTTTGCTTATTAACGTATCAAGTTTTATGGTTTAAATGTTCGCTACCGAGGGCGTAAAACTGCTTTTCGCCACTGTATATCGAGCCTAATTAGTTATTTTTACGCTCTAGGGTGCGGTAGTGCCATTTTCTGACCAGTAGCGTATCGATAATCCATATTTATTTCAATTTAAAGGAACAGAAGCAAATATTATAAATTAATTTCTAAGTGCCACCCGTATAAAAATTATCCCCTTACCCCAAAACGCAAAGTATCACGCAATTAATAACAAATTCCATAATTAATAACAAAATATCAACGTAAAATTTGTCTCATCGTACGGGAACACCAAGGGCAATTGACTAACACCCTTCCTTCAAATCGACGACGTTACCATAGTTACTGTAACGTTTCCGTAGTAACAGTGACTTTCACAACGGAAGAAACCGGGCAATTGCAAATTGCCCTTGTTTTTTGTTTTGTGTTTATGTATTTTTAACAAACTGAAATAATAATATATATTTGACATTTAGCTCTCCTATAAAAAAACTTCGGTACGCCACTATCCAGGTGAGAGGACGATTGAAAATAATACGTTTCGAAAGAAAAATAACAAGATTAATAACATACCAACTGCGTCTTGGTTTGTTCGTAAACGTAATTGTAATCGTGTTGTAAATATGGCAAAAATAAACTACTTTTCAATTGAAGCGAGAAATCACGTTAGTACCACGGGTACTGTGGTGTTATTATTTTACTGAAATAAGATTAAATACGTTATTCAGCTAAAGAAAAAGGATGTTTTTATAGGCAAGCAGATATCCTTAGTTTTTAAGATACCATCATTCTTAGATCTATGCTTATTTTTTAGCACTTAGTCTTATAGGGGAATCTTAATTTTTTTTCTTAAATAGAACGGATCGGTTAAGTCCTGTTTAATAATTAACTAAATAGTAGATTCATTTCAGTTTTAGTTAAGAGTTTTCCAATAAAATTTTTGTTTCATATATTTTTTGTGATATTTTTATGTAATACTTATACGCCTTTTAGTTGAAAATTTTGATATGTTGGTAGTGGTATACAATTCATACGACCAATTGTCAGGCGGTCCGAGCCCTAGTTAACCTTAATTTTGTTTACTTAGGTTTGTAACACTGTAATGATTTTTATTTTATTAGGTTATCCAGAATAAAAGTGACGTGACTGTTTAGACAGAACTGACATTCGTGATTTTGACGGATGGTGACATGATGGCCGTCCATTATTATTATTATAATTATTATTTTTTGATTACTAATTAACGTAACAAACATGATTTAGGCCTTTATAAAATGAAACCAGCGTAAAAATAGATGCGATTTTAAGAACGACCTTAACCTACAAAAGTTTAAATATCTAGGAACATTTTGTACATTTTTAGGAAATTGAAGAAACATTTGTATGTGTACACGTGAGTGGGCCCAAATAGGACCCTCCACTGCGACCCTTGGTCTATTGTGGCTCACATCTGTGGTTTTCACTATGCCAGAGGCTCGATCCTTTTTCATGAAATCGAACAGCTTTCTGGGGTGGATAGTTTTCAAATCTGCAAGTGTGGTTTGAGAATTTCCAAAGACTGTTTGTCTGGTTCTTTCCATTGCTGGACAGTGACATACAACATGCTCCATTGTTTCTTCGTTCTCCAAGCACAAGCGGCATTCCGTATTTTCGGAAAGCCCTATCTTGTTCATGTGGCTTCTTAGCCGACAATGACTAGTGTACATGCCAACTACAGCTTGTACCTGCTGTCGGCCAAGTTAAAGAAGTTGTCCAGTTCTCACTCTTGATGGCAGATTCACCACCATCTTTGAATGAGTTAGGCCTGGTAACTCTCTCCATTTGTCTACAAATTGCATTTGTGTCCACCTGGAGAGGGCTTCTTTAGCTATGTCATAAGCTATTCCCAGTACTGCTTCTGGTCCTATGAAGGCCGTTGCGGCCGCCTGCTTCGCAAGAGCATCAGCTTTTTCGTTGCCTTCATATGCTGTATGTCCAGGTATCCAGATCAGTGTAAGTTTATTTCTCTACCTAGTTTGGTAAGTAGTTCCTGGCAGTTCCATACTGTCTTGGATGAACAACGGCTAGATTCAAAAGCTTTTAAAGCTGCTTGACTGTCCGAGAAAATTTTGATTGACTTGCCTTTCCAGTTTCTATGGATGAGCCATTGTGCAGTCATATCAATGGCCTTAACTTCAGCCTAAAAAAATGGTTGCATGTTTGCCTAGGGAACACTTAAGCTCAATCTTACCATTTTTATTTCATGCAGCGCCTCCTGTACCATCATTGGTCTTGGAGCCGTCAGTGAACCACAACTATTCTCTGTTATTCTCAGATGTTCCGAGTCTTTTGCCCATTCGTTCCTTTCTGGTAGGAGGACGTCATGGGCATGGTAATAGGTAGTTTTGAGGCATAACATCTGATGATAGACCCAACACACTGTTCTGCTAATTGGCATTTTTCAGCCTGTTGGATACCATGATGATCGCCTATTGTTGATCACCGCCTGTGTCAATCTATACGTCGCCCATCTGTCATCCTTCTCCAGTACTATTTGGAGAGGTGGCAGACTTAGAAGACACTCAAGCGCTGCCGTGGGTGTAGTGCCGAAGGCGGCACTAATTGCCAGACACGCTTGTCTTTGTAAGGTAGATAATTTGATTCTCGCGGAGCTCTGTAAGCTCTTAGAGTACCAAGCTAATGCTCCATATGTTATCATTGGGCTTATGACCGCAATATAATGCATTTCTTTGGGATGTATGCGCCATGATTTGCCACAAATACAGCTGCAGATCCATAGTGATAGTTTCGCTTTTGCGGCAATTTTATCTAGATGAGCATTCGAGTTAAGTGTTTTATCTAAGTTAGTTCTCAGATACTTCACTGTATTCGCAAATGGGATAGTTTTTCCTTTGAGTGAAGGTGGTCTTAGCTCTTCCAGCCTTTTCTTCGTTGTGAACGGTACTATAACTGTTTTGTGTGGGTTCACAGATAGTTGTTCCCTTTCACACCAGTCATAGACCACGATTAGCAGATCCTCTAAGATAGTTTTTTGCGAGTTCCTTCTAATCAGTATTAGTAAATCATCCGCGTATGCCTGTACCTCCACATCCCACAGCGAGAGGACATCGGACATCCCCTAACAACCCTGATTCTGTAGCTCTCCCCCTGTAGGGCTGTTGTGCTTACTCTGCAATTTAACATACTTCCGATCCAGTTCCTTATTTGTGGTTCAACCCCTCTTTCAGCTAATGCTGTGCATAAGAAGTTTGGTAATGCATTATTGAATGCTCCTTCAATGTCTAAGAACGCACCCAACGCGATAGTCTTGCTTTCTAACGCTTGTGTTATGTTCCCGACAAGGTTGTTTAGTGCTAGTTCTGTAGATTTACCGGTCTGATGGTGGTGAGCATTTAGTGGATTCTCACCAAGTTCACCCGCACGTCGAGTATCTTTTCCATGCATTTCGACAGAAAGGAGATCAGACTTATGACTTATTGGTCTCCATGAGTTAGGTGTTGATTCCCTACGTCCCATCTTTGGGATGTATACCATTTACTAGTTTAACATTGAAGACTTCTTTAAAAGCTTTCAACGCACTTTTTCCTGGGTAGTAAGTGAAGTTGAGCCGTCATGTAACGCACAAGATTCGGAAATTTTTGAGGTTAACCATTTTTTTCTCGAAAACGGTTGCAAGTGGAAATTTGGAATTTGGCAGGTTTTTAAGCAACATTTGGGCGCGGCCGAGGATCTTTTGCATTTCTAAATTATTACGTCATTAATGCGATTTTCCAAAATTTTGCTTTAATACACGATAACTGTCGAAAATAATAATTAATGTTGACGATATTTTCTGAACACATACCTTTTGACTGCCTTCTGAAGCAGAAAAATGGGTCAGGATTAAACAAATTGGAAATTTATTGGTTTCTATCGATTTTATGGCAGATTTTCGAGTAAATGTTCACTTTCAGCATATCGTAAGTAGGTTTATTAATCTAAAATTTCATTTAAAACCATTTGAGGCAGGGAAAATGAGTCACCATTTGAACCAGGGAAAATGGGTCATGCAATTATTCGTATTATTTCTCCCATAGATATCGTATACCCCATTAAGTATAATTAGTTAAGTTTCTTATGCATCTAAACTAGGACTTGATAAGTAAATGCTTTTACTTATACAGATTTTGATGCTCTTCAAACTTTTCAGTTTTGTTGTGTGCCTTTTTACACCGTTTTTTATCCTTTTTATACTCCGCCTTCCTAAAATCTTAACGTTGTGAAATTTATTAAGTATTTTATCATTTTTCGGATCTGTATTAAAATATTCAATGCTCACCTATTCCTAAGTATGTCCATCTCATTCTGCAAGCTAGAAAAAAAGAAACAGATCAATAATTTCCAGAAAATCTGCTATTAATTTAGTGAAATTTGCCCTCGAATTTCACGGTAGTAAAATCATAAACATGCAGTTTTTTTCAAAGTTCAGTCGTCATTTAATTGTCGTTTCAGTTAAAAATAAACAAATAAATTTTTCAAAAATTAAAAAAAAATCTCATGTCAAGTTTCACTAATTTTGATTTAAGACCAACGAGTTGACACTGAAAAAAACATGTGCTCCAGCACATGCGCATAATATTATTAAAATGACATTAAAACCACTGACAGACATCACAGGCATCCCTTAATTTCAAAAGCTGTCAAAAGTGACGCTTTCTCATTTACGTCAATATTTCGATTATTATGACCCAATATGCATATCGAAAAATATCAAAAAGTAGTGTTGTGCTATGTCAAGTATAATCAATATTAACATTGACAGCTATCACATGTTTTTGTAAGAAATGTTAGAACTATCTTACAAGATTTTGATAGAAGTCACTATGACATTTGACATACCTCAATTAAGACAGAAATGACAGCGGTCAATCATGTCATTATTGGAAAGCGTCAATTTGTTTTTAAGTAAAACATTTAGTTAAACACGTATATAATTCAATAAAAATACGATAGATGGGAGAACGGTTAACAAATTCAAATTAATGACAGATTGTCAAAAATTCGCATCTAGTCTTTAATAAAATATTTAAATAATTCCATAAAAATATGATAGATAAGAAAACGGTCGGTACAATTATTAGCATTTGGTATCCGTCAAAATTTCTATACGACAGATGTCAAATTTTATTGGCGTATTTATTCTTTAATAAATTATAAATAGTTAGACAATTCAATAAATTATGACTTGATTAGTGTGGAAATATAGTAACTTAACGGCTAGAACAATTAACATTTGACAACTGTCAAAATTCGTATATGACAGATGTCAAAATTTCTTGACGTATTTTTTCTTTAATAAAATATTTTCTTAAATATTTAAACAATTCATTAAAATATGATTTGATATGATAAATTCAATATGGCGGCCATATGGAGAACATAAACAAAGTGCCGTTCACAGAGAAACTTTAATCATCGCGTTCAGTTTATCATATTTTAATGATTTTATAATCTGATGCGGTTGTTTATTCATATAACTTTATGGTGAAATGAATATTTTTGTGAAAAACTCCCATGATTGGTCGGATAATTTCGAGGTTCTTTTTGGGTTATTATTGTAAAGTTAAGCTGAGAATATTTCAAAGTATCCCATCGAAAATGTCAAATGCTGAGAATATCTGTGTCAATTGCAATAAACCTGCTATAGAAAACCAATATTATACTTGTGACTCATGTCTAAAAGCTGTACATAAATCTTGTTTGGAGCTGTCTGCATCGGAAGCTAGGTGTATGCCTCTAAGAAACCGACTTTTGTTGTTCATTTGTGATGGATGCAAAAACCTGCTAGCTAGAATGCCACTCATGATGCAGGTCTTGGAAGACATCAGGAAGGACTTAGAACAACTAAAATGTGCCGCAAACTTGCATGCCACTTCAGTTACTACTAGTAGATCCTATGCCCAGACGGTCAAATCCAAAGAAGTCCAAAGCATACCTAAGTCAAATCCAACACTGATTATTAAACCTAAGAGCAAACAAGACCCTGAAGTTACAAAGAATGATATTCAGAAAAAAGTCTCTCCATCCAGTCTTAATATTGCTGTAAAAAGTGTAAAAAATTCCAAAGTCGGTGACTGCATTATTAAAGTTTCTACAAAGGAAGACTTATCAATACTCAAGGAAGCTACTACATTAAAGTGAGCTGACAAATATGTAATTGAAATCCCAAAACTCAAGTCACCAAGAATAAAAATCTGTAATATTGTCGGTAACTATGATGAAAAATCTTTAGAAGATTGTCTAAGAAAGCAAAATAAATGGATTGAGAACCATGTTTGTTTTAAAATTGCCCATATTAGGCAAAATAAAAACAAGGAAAGCACGGTGTACATTGAATGTTTTTCCTCTTTCTACTATAAAGCAATGGCTGTGGCCAGGGTGTTTTTGGAATCGAACTCTTGTCCAGTCTACGAGGACCTATCCATTGCAAGATGTTTCAATTGTCAAGGTTTTTACCACAAGAAGACGAATTGTAATAATCCTGGTATCTGTGCCAACTGTGGAGAGAGTCATAATGTTGCTGACTGTGCTGGTCGTCTTTTCAAATGTGCAAACTGTGAAGGAGCAAATAACACCTTTAAAACTAAATATGAAACCAATCATGCTGCAAATGATCCTAAATGTCCATCATACCAATACCATCTTAATATACTAAGAAGCAAAACAGATTATACAGCATAATGCCTAGCACCGATGAAGATATAATTATGAACGACTTAGGGATGCAGAATGAAGGTGAAGATGGACAACCTATTGATGTAAATATAGTTCAAAATACTTACACTAAAAGTACTATTCTTAGCATATTTCACTTAAACATTAGGAGCGTGAGGGAAAATTTTGACAATTTTTTGTTATCAGTAGAGCAGGGTAAACTTTTATTTTTTGACGTTTTTATATTAACTGAATGTTACCAAATCGTGTCCTTCGAACAATATAACTTACCTGGGTATAAAACTCACTATAACTACGGCGATTACAACAAGAATGATGGTATACTCATACTGGTTAAAGAAAATTTGGACTATCAAATTGAGCATCATAGGCTTGATATTTCAAATATTACAATAAGTTATATATCCATCAGGCTTCAAAGTGTTATCTTTGGTATATCTGCTTTGTACAGATCACCAAGTGTATCAAGTGCCACTTGCATAGAGGACTTGGACACATACTTTGCACAATTTTGCAGATCAGATTTAGAAATATTTACAGGTGACATAAATATTAATATTAAGAATAAGTCTGATCCTGTAGTAAACAATTATTTGTCAATGATGGGTAAGAATGGTTTCATATCTTATATAAATAACACAACCCGATATGATTCTGACACTTGCCTTGATCATTTTTTTGTAAGAAAAAAAAATCCCCACTCCTATTAAAGTTTGAATCCTTTATTATTAATACATACATTACTGATCATTATCCAATATCACTAAATATTAGTTCTGTGTCTGAAAGGAATTCAAAACATTTCAAACCTACACAAATCACTAAAATCTTCTTTGATCACACATCATTTGAAACAGACATGAAAAATTGCAGCTGGTCTAATGTGTTTGAGATTTCAGATCCCCAGAGATCATACAGTGTCTTTATAGAGCAATTTCTGAAAATATTGCATAAGCATCAAATAACCAAAGTATAGTGCGCCAAGCGAGTGAACCTTAACAACGACTGAGGGGGGTAGAGGACTAGCACGTAAAAAATCTTGCCTTCCCATAGGCGCACGAGGTTATTCTTACCATATTATTATTGACAATATTGATTAGTTTAAGACGTTAAAATTAATTACAGTTTTTTTTATATTACAGTCTTATAGTACAAAATATGTCATATAATAATATCTCATTTTTATAATAAGGATAGTATTCTATGATATTATTTGTTGTATGTATTACATAAATATGTTGTAGTAATACGTAGAGTTCGTTTCCCGAAGGTTTTGTATTTAAGTCATTGATGACGTCGCTTAATTTGGAAAAAAACAGTTTATCGTAGCTAATTCATATAAATTCTCTAGCGTTCAATTTTTGTATTAAAAGTTAGGCAATATTGAAGCAAGTATGTTCCAAAACGCTCTTTATAGAACGTTCGGAAATGTTTTGTAATAAAAATTTTAATTTAGAGAGTTCAGTTAAGAGAGTTATCCGAAATATATAAAAATATGTTAACCGCGTATAATAATCACCAAATGCAAGAAAAATATAAGAAAGGTTAAAAATCTTCAAAGATATCATCAAATTAAGGGTCTGATGATATATAAGTTGTGTCAATTTTGCAAATTTTCTTTTTTTTTTTCGCTAGAAAAGGGGTGTCCTATAGAGTAGCTTAAGCCAAAAAAATCGGAGAATTCGCGACATTTGAGCCGAAAAAATATCCGCGTTTTGAGCCTAAATTGCCCTAGAAGGGCAAACTTCCACTACGACTTTCGCAGGTGTAACGTGAAAATATTGAAATTGTAACGTGAAAATAATGAAATTTTAGTAATCGACACCGGGGGCCTGGCACAGTGTTTCCAAAAGTTGCACATTTTCTTATGGGGAATAACAGTGTTGTTTACTATTTAAGAATATTTAATAATATTCCACTTCACGCATGACCCTCCGCTCGCTTCGGGGGCGCAACCAAACAAAACTATCCCAAGGCATGCCGGAAAAAAAAAAAAAAAAATTTGTCAGTCGAAAATGCAAATATTTTTTAGTTTGTTTTTCCTCATTTAGGAATATCTTGGGTTAGTTTGGGTTAGGTTTGTTTGGTTACGCTCCCGGAGCGAGCGGAGGGCCATGTATCAAGTGAAATATTTCACGAATATATACATAGAAAGGAATAGTGTAATCGAATGAGTGTCTCTTTTATTACGAAGAATGAATGCAAATGCACATTGAACAATCATCCAAGCAGCCACGTTTACCATACGGCGAGCAATGATATCATTATAGCAGGATCGACCATCCCTTCATCTTCATTCAATCGGACTACTGGGGGTCTCGGTCAACAGCAATATGTCCTGGCATGACCACGTTGCTAACGTCGCAAAATCAGCCTCCCAGAAGCTTGGTACGCTATTTCGCAACAAAAAATGTATACACCGCAGCAGTTGCTCTTGCTTTACAAAGCGCAAATAAGACCGTGCTTAGAATATTGCTCACACATCTGGGGTGCCACGCCAGATCACACCCTAAAGCTACTGGATTCCGTTCGGAAGAGAGATGTGCGTCTCGTCGGTGACCCGGAATCTGGATAGTCTGAAACACCTTAAACATGTGACCGAGAAATCCCTGTTTTACAGATTAGGGCAGATGTTCCCAGGATTTGGCCCGCCTTATCCCACCCCTCACAACGCCTGTCAGACAGTCACGATAGACCGCAAGAGCGCACCGGTTCGTCGTACAACTGGAAACACCTAGAACATCGCTTTACAAGAACTTCTTTGTCTGGCGCACTGCATCACTGTGGAACTCACTCCCAGGACGCATATTTGGATGTAACAAGCAAGATGCTCATTCGACTATGACTAAATAGCATTTAGTCGGATGTCGTGACTGTTACATAGAATCAACAAATAAGTCTTCAATTATTTAAACACTTCATGCATGGCCCTCTGGTCGCTCCGCTCTCTATACGGGGGCTCAACAAATAGAAACTAACCAGGTGCTAACCAAAACTAACCCAAAATTTTTACTTTATTTTTTTATTTTGGGTTAGTTTTAGTTAGCACTTGGTTAGTTTCTGTTTGTTGAGCCCCCGTAGCGAGCGAAGCGAGCGGAGGGCCATGCATGAAGTGTTAAAATAATTGAAGACTTATTTGTTGATTCTATGTAACAGTCACGACATCTAATTAAATGCTATCGTGCACGTCACATATGAAGAAACGATCGGCATTGCCGAATGGAAATCTTGCCTGTTACATGCGAATATGCTCCCAAACTAACTATTCAAGAACCGTGTCAATCAACACCTTCGCGCACACACCGCTCGTCGAGCAATATACGATGTGCTACTGCCATAAAAAAAATCATTCACCTAAATAAAAAAAAGAGTAGAGACACTTATAGCACAGCTTATTCACTACCAGCTAGTCAACTCTATCGAAATCGGAAAGTTGGAGTGTCGGGCACTGCGCCCTGAGCGGTTCAGTTCCACAGTTGAATTTAAAATGAATTTTCGCTTCAAAATACATGACAAATTCGTCCGAAGCCTCGGCTATCGCCCTGAGAGGTTCGGAAATTTCGGATTTTTATACAATTGTGCGTTTTAAAATCGTTTTTAAACGGATTTTAGACGATAAAATAGTTATTTATGCAACAAGTGTGTAAAGTGAACCTTTTTTTATGAATGGGAATATTGATAAAAAAATTTAATTGAAATTGAATAAAAAAAGGGTACTTTACACATGAGTAGCATACGAAATTTTTTCTACTACCAAAAAATATATGAAAAAACAAAAATATTATTAAATTACTTTACGCACTAGTGCGTAAAATATATTATTTTACGCATTGCCCTAAATGTTAAAAAATATGTCAGATTTACTTTACGCACTAGTGCGTAAAATAACTTATTTTAGGCACTGCACATTAAAAAAGCCTATTTTACGAATCTTAGTGAGTGCGTAACGTAAGTACTTTACGCACGGTAGTAGAAAAACCATATTTTAAATTAAACGAACTGTCAAAAGTATTATTCAGATGCCCAGGCGTTTAAAACAATATTAAGTCATGACCCTCTTCTAAAATTTGCAAAACTTGGTTATTGACTTTCCCAAATCAAAGGATGCCGCCGCAAGATGACTAGCTGGTAGTGAATAAGCTGCGCTTATAGCGCACCATTTTTCTAATGAATTTTGCTAACGAAACTACAGTAAACGTCTGGCAACAGTGTGCCTTCTTAGAAATCTTTGTTTTGGCTATTGTGACAGTTGACAGTAAAAAGGAGAATGGATATTTACAAGTAAAATTTAATTTTGTTTAATGGGGCTATGGCTATGAGTCGCTTTAAATTAGAACCGGAACAAAACGGAGGTCTCTCGTTCGACGCAAATGTATCCTAGTTAATATTTTCACCCGACAATTGATTTTCAGATGTGTTTTGGCTATATTTCTAGTGCTTTTGTGAAGTGGTGCTGAAGATTTGTGTCAAAACTCGAACTTTGAGGGCATTTTTTCGCTTCAAATGTAGCGGATCTTCCGACTTTTTTGGCTTAAACTACTATATAGGACACCCACTTTCTAGTGAAAAAAGAGAAGTTGCAAAATCGACAAAACCTATACATCACCAGACACTACAAACCAAATAATATAAATATCCACACAGTTCGGCATCGGCAATTTCCACGCCAATGGCTAAAGCAAGTCGCTGCCGAAATTTTAAAATATGTCAAAAAAAATTAGGAGTTGGTCTAGGGTCAAAGTGTATTTAATATATCCTGCGACCAATCACGAATCTGCCTCCCCGCTAAAAATCAAGTAAACGTCGCACTGTTGCCTATTGTCGCGTATTTTAAATAGCTTGAAGGCGAATAAAATATAAACATTATAAATATTATAGTATACTTATTCCGTATTCCGTATTTCCCTGTGTAAATAAAATAGTAAATAATAGAAGACCCTAGTATTAAGGAAAATAGCAAAATTAAGTATTCAAGTAGGGAATATAAATATGTAAATTCACTATACGAAACTAGACAGAAAATAAATTAGGATTATTGGGCAAAAAATGTGGCAGCATCTAAATATGCGACGACATTTTTTGCCCGCATTCTTTCCGTACAGGTTCTTTCATTTGGCAAACTATAATTTCACTGTCAGTTAAGAGCAAGAGCAAAGAATGGATTACAAGAGGTTTTATCGTATCTATAAACCATAGGGATAACTTAAAGAAGAGATTGTTAAAAAACTATAATCCTCATTTGGCCTATGAATACAAAACTTATAGAAATAATCTTAATAAACTAATAAAGAAAATTAAACATGAATTTTACAGAAATCAAATAATAACTAGTAGAAATGACTTGAAAAATAATTAACCAAGCCTCAGGTACTAACAACTTAGAAACCCATACCTTGAAACTTACTGATAATTCAGAAAATAGTTTTAATAGTGACTTTGATATGGCAAACTTCTGCAATAACTATTTCATAAATGTAGGCCCAAACCTAGAAAAAAAAATCATTGAACCACAAGATCCTTATAAATTACAGAACAGTCTTAATTCTTCCATGTTCCTTACACCAGTCATTGAAAAAGATATTATAAATTACATATCTGCCTTAAATAACAACAGCAGCCCAGGTAAGGATGGCATTTCTGCTAAAATTATTAAATCTGTACACCTTTCCCCATTTCAAATATATTAAAGCCTTTGCAATATATTATTAACCAAATATTTAAAAAGGGAGTTGTGCCTTCTGAATGTAAAGTATCTGTTGTGACTCCAATATATAAGGCGGGCTTAAAAAATAAAATAGAAAATTATAGGCCTATGTGTAATAATTAGCAATTTTGCAAAAATCTTAGAAAATGCCATAAAATACCGGCTCATAAACTTTTTCAATAAAAATAATATCCTACATAAAAATCAATATGAGTTTACCAAAGGCCTAAGCACAAGTGATGCATTGTACAGAGTCACCTCTGAAATCAGTAAGAATTTCAATTCTAAATCAAAGACGATTGTCATATTTATGGATCTGACTAAAGCGTTCGACACTGTGTCCCACACACAACTATTAAACGTATTATCACACTATGGGGTAAGGGGCACTGTGTTGAACGTCTTTAAAAATTATTTGAAAGATAGATCTCAATTTACAAAAATAAATGGTACCTTGAGCAGTCCAGAAGTTGTAAAATGTGGAGTACCCCACGACACTATTTTGGGGCCTATACTATTCAATACCTACATTAACTCTCTGCTTGATTTGGGGCTTGATGGAGAAGTGATATCATACGCTGACGACACAGCCCTGATATTTAAGGGGGAGTCATGGCCAAAGGTCAGAGAGAGGGCTATCATTGGGTTTAACATTGTTAGAGCATGGTTACGAACCTTTAAATTATCACTAAACATTGAAAACACCATCTATCTGGCATTCTCTCTTACCATGGCAGATAGACCCACGTTTTCTGAAATCCTAATTGATCACAAAGATCAAGTTGCTCTCAAGTCCTCAGACAGGATTAAATATCTGGGAGTTGTGTTAGACCATCATTTGAAATGGATCTTCCACATTGATTATCTAACAACTAAATTAGGAAAACTTATTTACAAATTTTATATGATCAGGGAAATTTTGGGTGTTGGATTGGCAATTCTTGTCTATAAGTCATTGATTGAATCCTTATTAAGGTATGGGATAATTGTTTGGGGGGGTGCCTATAGAACAAATTTAAAACCATCACTATGTGTCATTCAGAATAATATAATTAAGGTAATTTTACACAAGAACAAACTTTACTCTACTGAATTTCTGTACAGTGAGAACATTCTGAATGTAAAAAATCTTTATATATTAGCTATTTGAATCTTTACACATAAAAATGAAACACAAAGAAAATTTATAAACCACAGATACTTTACTAGACAATTGTCCAACAAACATCTAGCACTTCCAACTTGTACAAATACTTTAAACCTGAACTTTATTACATATATAGGACCTAAAGTTTACAATTTGTTACCAAACAGTATTAAAAATATTAGACATACCAGAAAAATTTAAAAATTTTGCAGGAAGTATATTGTGCAAAATAATTCATTGCTCAAGGATATATAACTGCCTTAATTTTCCTTTTGAATGGAGTGTACTTTCAGTTGAGGTTTGTATTTGTTTTTTATTTTATTTGTTTTTTATTTTATTTGCTTTACTTCTATTATAGATTGGAATTTGTTTCTTTTTTTATTTTTTTTATTTTTGTTTTTTTTAAGTTTCCTGTTTTTTTTTCTGTGTTGAAACTTTGGACACTATTTTCTTAAATTCATATATTTTAAGAACTACAAAACATACATAATATGTGATATTTGCCACATACAGGTGGATTGGCCACCTAGGTGTCAAAATACATTTTCTTCGGATTGTTATTAGTGCGGGAAAATATCAACTTTACGGCTGGGACAATTAATATATGACACACCTGTCAAAAATCTTATCTGACATATGTCAAAATTTCTTGACGTATTTATTCTTTAATAAAATATTTTCTTAAATATTTAAACAATTCATTAAAATATGATTTGATTAGTGCGGGAAAATATTAACTTAACGGCTGGGACAATTAACATATGACATCTGTCAAAAATCTCATATGACAGATGCCAAATTTTCTTGGCATGTTTATTCTTTGAAGGAAAAATATGATTTGATTAGTGCGGAAAAATATTAACTTAACGGCTGAGACAATTAACATTTGACATCTGTCAAATGTTGGCGCATTTTTTCTTTAATAAAATATTTATTTAAATACTTAAACAATTGAATAAAAATATGATCGGTGCGAAAAAATATTAGCTTACCGGCTGGTACAATCCGCATATGACATCTGTCAAAAAATCTTATATGACAGATATCAAAGTTTATTGGCGCATTTATTCTTTAATAAAATATTTACTTTAATACTTAAACAATTGAATCAAATATGATTTGATTAGTGCGGAAAAATATTAACTTAACGCCTGGGACAATTGATATTTGACATCTGTCAAAATCCGTATATGACAGATGTCATAAATCCTTGACGCATCTAATAAAATAAATTCTTAAATACATAAACAATTCAATAAAAATATTATTTAATCCATCTTCAAAAAGATCGGCCACTTGTGATACATCGTTCAAAAGGGAATTTCCAACTCTAGCCAAATGTGTTAAAATATGTTCAGGGTTCTATTCAAAATTTCGAGAAAAATTGACATACATTTTGACACTTTAAGGAAAAACTAAAAATGCTTCAATTTTATAACAATTATTTAGAATTTCCAATGGTGAGAAAACTGTGCATGAAAACCTATCTTGTCTTCTATATCAACGGTCAGTCTGACAAAAACTCCATTGGTGTTGTCAAAATGCCGCCATATTTAATTTGGGATAAATGCCCTCTACGCCTCCATTTTGAAAAAAAATGGCAACTCGTGATACATCGTTAAAAAGGGAATTTCAAGCTCTATTCAAATATGTAAAAATATATGCAGGGTTGTATTTGAAATTCTTGCCTCATGCTCACTTCCGGTCAAACCGGAAGTGATATTCATTTGTTTTTTAGTGGAAAATCTGAGTTTTCATAAACCATATCTTAAGATTTCAAATTTCTCCTTAAAAAACATTTGAATGATTGATAAACGATTTCGTTGACACCCGGTATATTGCAATATTTATTTAAATACATACTTAAATAAATCACTAGCAATATTTACCTAATTACTTAAACCTTAAAGAATTCAATAATATGATTTGATTAATGCGGGAAAAAATTAACTTAACGGTCGGGACAATTAACATTTGACATATGTCAAAACTCGCATATGACAGATGTCAAATTTTCTTGACATAATTTTTTCTTAATAAATAAAATACATAAACGAAAAACATTAACTTAACAGCTAGTAGAATCAGTATATGACATCTGTCAAATCCCCTATATGACAGATGTGTACATTTCTTCGTGCATCTCTTTCATATTACAATATTTATTCAAATATATACATAAATAAATTACTAACAATACGATAGATGCGAAAAAATACTAATTTAACAGTGGACAAAGTTCAATATTTGACATTTTTTCATATCTACGTCACCTAAGGAAAGAAAGACAGCTGTCAAAAATTCACAGTAATCAATTTTCAATATATTTTTGAAGTAAAATTTCTTTAGCGGAGGTAGAGCTACCTTTGAACGTATGAGGGGGACTGGGGCTCTAATTTAAGAGGGGATTTTAGGGTAAAAAAACGTTTTTTTTGCCGATATTTCTGCCTCGGATCGAAAATCTGACAAGCGATGACCCCGTGTCACGGAGTCATCAGTGGCGGCAATTATACCCCCGCCCCCCCACCCGGATTACCAACAATTTTCGAAAAAATGGGAAAAAAACCTAAAAAAATGTTCGCATAGTTAATAAAAATATTATAAATCGAAATGGGAAAAAAATAATAAAAAAAAAGATTAATAAAAAAAAAGTTAGAGAAACGCGGTTTTCGGTGAAAAAAAGCCGAAGTAGTTGAGTTATGAGGTCGGGGATGGCAAAAATGGAAAGAAAAAAATGCTTTATGGAAAAAAAGCAAAAAAAAAATTAAAATAAGTGTCGAAATTGGGGACAAAAATTGAGGAATAAAAACGTTTTTTTTTCAAAGTTTTCGTTAAATCGGTTATAAATACAGAGATTATGAGAGATAAGATGAATGTTGATTCGCGTCGTTTATATATTTGCACTTATAGTTTTCTAGATATTTAAGGATGTACAATTTTGTCAATATCTCGAGAATGAATAAATCTGTCTGCGCAGAAAGATGTGACTTGATTCGCTCTAAAAGATATTTTTGCATTTTTTTTTTTCTGAAGGATCTTTAGAGAGGAAAATATTTCGGAGAGGCTGAAAATTGACTAAACAAATTTAAATTTCAAGATTCCTTTCATATTTTTTACCGATTAACTATTCCCCTGTTAGTATATATATATAGCGCATAGGCGTACGCTTAATTTTTCTTATGGCATTAGAATATTTATGGTTGAGAAGGAATTGCCAAATTTAAAATAGCCAAATGGTCCTGCCCAGTGATATAAAATGGTTATAGTCCAGGAGATCCTTATGATGGCTGGCCCAAAAAAAAAAAAATTATTTGTTTGTTATATTATGAAGAAATAAAAATTAAAACAAAAAATAAATTCAGCTGGAAAATTGTATGTAATTTTAACCTGCCGTTTGTTTTGTTTATTTTTATTACCTGTTTTGAGTTTGTTTGTCTGCATTTAAAATGACTAACTGTTTCTCATATGTATTTGTTTATTGACTTTTGCCATTGGTTACCCTTAGATTTTACACTTATCTTAGATATTTTTATCCCTTTTTTTTGATTTCCGAAGCTAAAACTGTTTCAACATTTAAAAATTATAAACTAACCCAAACTAAGAATTAAAAAAAATAGTAAAAATATTTTACAATTTTTTGCATTATTTGCATACTTTAAATTAAACATTTTTAATTTTCTGTTCGTGTTCTGTTCCTTGAAGGTCAATTATCTCATAGGGTGAAACCCTTTAGGGTCAATAAATTGATTATATTGGAATGAAGGGCCCTATTCATAAGTTATTTGCGCTAAAAGGCAAAGAGAAAAAAACGAAAATTAACCCGCGCCATCAGGACAATATAAAACCCCATCTGCAATATAGGTGCTAGCACTCACCGTGGCAAACCCTGTATATACCTATACCACAGCTAACACTAGTAGCACTTTTTTTCAATTAAAAAACTTCACTTTTCACTTGCGATTACGTGTTTTGACAAGCGTTGAAGGTATGAAAAACAAATAAAAAAACTAAATCCAAATAAAAGGATGATCTGCAAAGACTAAACGCACACCACCACGATGTATGTTTATATATCGACTTACCCCATTCGGGATGACGGTTATCGTTCACCCACTAAACAAAAATGCGCCAGATTAGGTAATTCTTCGGCGGTGAAGAAGGGGAGCTAACGTCTTTGAAGATGCGATTACTCTTCTAGGGTACACGTGAAGATGATCTAGGAGCCGCGGGCGATCTATAGTCGGTTATCTGAATCACGAACACGGTTTTCCCCCCCGGGTCGAAGATTTTTATATTATCGTTGATGTAAATGAACGCTACCTTTGGCTGGATCCAGAATGGATCATAGTTTCCACACCCCCACCCCTGGAATTTATATTAAAAATAACTTCAGGGTTAGTTCGGGTTTATGGTGAAACTCGTCTGTGAAGAGTAAAAAAATTGCAGCTCTAGGGCACTCCCAAAGAACCATGGTTATCCTAGTCGTGAAGCAATTTAACTTTTACATTTCTCTTAATTAATAGCCAACATCAGCTTTTTTATTCAATTTTAGCTCGTCCCTAATTTATTTAATTTTTTTGTCGCCAACTTTAGTTTCTGCTTCCTTATATTTTCATACTTGTCTGTCTGTGTCTTAATTATAATATTTTTGCCGTGCCTACACTAGTAAATGATTTCGTAGGTTTAAAGCTTAGTATGTAAAATGTGTAATCTTGTGCTTGGTAATTTATTGTTTTCTTGGTTGTTGTCTTTATTTTGTTTGCATTCTTTGTTCCTATTTGTTTAAAACCATTTTTTTAGTTTCCACATTGTGTATTCATTTTAGAATAATTGTCTAAACCTACTCTCAGATTGTTTATTTATTTTGCTTATTTTTATCCGTGCGTTATTATTCTTTTCTAACCTGTTTCAATGACGTTTGGTGACTAAATATTATCGAAGGTAAACGATTTCATTGTCTATGTTATGTATGTGTCAAAAGCCTTGGAGACGTCGACACGATTATTGTTTTTGTTTGTTGTCTTTAGTTTGTTTACGTTATTTTTCTTATTCCTATTGTATGTGTATAATTTTGTAATTTCATGTTTTGTCTACTCTCAGATTGTTTATTTAATTCTCTTATTTTTATTCGTGCGTTAGTGTTATTTTCTAATTTGTTTCATAAACGATATTTTTTAGGGTGAACGATTTCATAGGTCAGGCTAGAGTTCTCTCTATAATAGATGTAATTTTATGCCTAGCTCTTAACTCGGTCGAAAGCTTTGGAGAAGTCGACACGATAATTCTTTTTTGCTTGTTGCCTTTAGTTTGTTTACATTATTTTTTCCTATTCTTATTGTCTGTGTATTAATTTTGTAATTTTTTGTTTTGTCTGCTCTCAGATTGTTTATTTAATTCCTTTATTTGTATTCGTGCATTAGTGTTCTTTTCTAATTTGTTTCATAAACGATATTTTTTTAGGTAAACGATTTTATAGCTCAGGTTAGAGTTCTATCTATAATACATGTAATTTTATGCCTAACTCTTAACTCTGTCGAAAGCTTTGGAGAAGTCGACACGATTATTGTTTTTGTTTGTTGTCTTTAGTTTGTTTAAATAATTTTTTCCCCCTTCCTGTGTATTCATTTTGTATTTTTTTGTTAATTCGAAGATTTAAATTTGTTTTGCATGTTTTTGGCTATATGTTGTTGTTATTGTTACTTGCCCTTTAACTTGTTTCATTTTGTAGATTTGAAGCTTTATTTATAAGATGTTTAATCTTATATGTCTTAATTAACTCTATAGAAATCAGACAAAGTAATTATTGTTTTTGTTTGCTGTCTTTAATTTTTGTTGATTTCTATTTAAGATCATTGATATCTTTTTTATACTTGTCTATCTGTGTATTATTTTACTATTTTATTTCATGTCTACTCTTAAATTTTTTAAATTTATACATTTGTAAGCGTGCGTTGTTTTTCTTTGTCTCTTCCTGCGTTCATTTTTGTATTTTATGGATTTTTTGCTTCATATATTTTTTTAATGTTTGTTTATTCATTGTATTTTTGTAATTTGTCACAAAATTTATAACAATGTTTGTTTTCCTCCGATAATATAGCAATTTTCACTTTTTTGATCGGTGATAGG